>CM031237.1:718789094-718879556 GCA_018340775.1 Taxus wallichiana var. yunnanensis | reverse complement strand
TCTCCAAGATACTCATCTGAAACATAAAGAAGACAGGTAGACTCCTGTTCCATACATAGAAGATAAAGTAGATCTTTGTAACTAAAACTTGTATTACATAGGGGAGCTGAAGAACATAATGTCTGGAGTCGAGTTAACCAAGAATGTGTGATTTCAAAGAGCAGAAGAATCGGAAGGAAGGAAGAATAGCAAGTTTGAAACATAAAGTCTTTCTACTCTATGTTTTCCATTGGTATCCAAAGTCCATTGTGAAAATAGGAACATTTCTTTTCCTGGTACATGGACTTTGGTTTACTTTATCTAGTCATAATTCTGGTTCACGTTGGCCTACTTTGGTCATTTATGGACATCACTATAATTTCAATTTTTCTAATATAATAAAAGCTTGATCTTGAGATAAATGTCTTCAGGATTAAAAAAATGTGTTTTATACTAACACAAAGCTTGATGTCTCAAGTCAAAAGACACCAGAGTTAAAATTCTACCTAAGTAACCCCTCAATTCTTATCATCACAGAGTGACAAATATCTCCTTATCAGATAATGCAATGGCAGAAAAGTAATATGAACCTCAAAAACATCTCGATTTTATAATTTAAAATTTTCATACATGTACATCCAAAACATTAAGCCGCCCAAAGCTATCTGTATCAGCATAACCTTCTGGCCCTCGCAGTGATTGATCCCCACCGCTACAAAATGCATCATTACCCTGCCATTAAAGAAAGAAAACAAAATAAGATATCTAATAATCGTTCATAATTTGTCAAAGACTAAAAGTCAATCATGAGAGAATGTATAAAAAAATGAAATGTTGGTTTGTTTTGATTAAAAAGGAGATGTACATAAGATCTTATACGACTGAAACAGACTTCAAAGCTCCATATGTTTTCCTCCTTAGTCTGTCCTCAGAATACCAAATGTGGATGCAATTCCCCTCTATCTTTATATCCATCTACAACATGCACCAGCACACACACTTGATGCATGCAAAAAGGGTGTATAGGACAATGAAGGTGAACTAAATGCTCTCAATATTAATTTCATATTTGAAGATAGGAAATAGTTCCAATTTTAAATACATTTAATTGGGGACAAACAAAGTAGAAATGACAGAATGAAGTGCAAGTAACATCCATTTACATTTACAAAAGTGGAGCTATGTAGATAATTACTGTTCATTAAGGAACATCCTTGTTCACTATTCTCTATTAAGGATGCCTAAGATTAACGGAAAGATTCATGGAGAGACGATATTGATCCCACACAAAACCAAATTTCAAATGTTCAGCTTAAGGTGGATAAGCATTGCTAACCTTCAACAATGTAACAATCCACAACTTTGTCTCTAAACTGCATCCACCTTAATTTGCACAACACACTTTCTAAATTTACACTTATTGAGGTGTTAGCAAATATAAGCATACATTTTGGAACAAGTAAACTTGAAGAAAAAAATATTCATAGTAGCAATTGTCCATAATGAACATTTTCGTTGAAAAACTAAACCTTTAGCATTTATGACTAACCCCAACAGGAGAATAGAGAAAGCTGACTCAGCTTCATTTCCATCTTACATAAGAAGGCTTACTAATTCAGGAATCTAATTGGATACCATGACTCACTCATTTGGGACTCCAACTGACTCACTACCCACGTCTATCCTCAAATAGGAAATGAATGGACGGAAGGCTGTCCCAAAGATATATGCCAAAAAGTGACTGCAGGTTGTCGAGATTCCAAACATGCACACTACAATGAAGTACAAAACACTTGCAAAGAGTTGAATACATTTTAAGAGAAAGAAAGAACAAAGGTTTAGCATGGTGAATGAGCATCACCAAGCTATGTCCATAGATGGGCATCCCTTGATGTTCTTCATCAATCACATTGGGATGCTACTGCTCACAACTTTTGGAGCCCAACCAACTTGTCGCCCTAACTATCCTCATTTAACAAACACACAAGGTTTCCAAAGGATCTTTGATAATTTCTGCTTTTTGTAGGGAGAAAAAGGGTACTTGGTAAGTAAAAAAGCCTAAAGGTTGTTAATCATGTTCGTGTAAGTTATTTTATCTGGATTGTTATCAGTAATCACCAACCATTGTGACCATTTCAACATAGCTTTCAGTGGTTATAAAAGCATATGAAATTGAATTATATATTGGCAATCGTAGTAGAGTTGGCTCCATGCCCAAAAATGCTTCAAGTATCCTATTCTATGGCTTTATAAATAATAAAAAAATTGTGTATGACTGTATTCTTATTGCAAAGAACACGTGTGTACACATAAATACCTTACTATGGGTGAACCTGACTGACGGTGAATAATACAATCAGAAATTGGGACAGTGAATTTAATGTTCACATGATTTTTAGCAGTACTCCAAGGTTGCTGGTAATTAGTGGAGAGAAGAGATAGCGAGGAGTTTTCATGACTACCAGGAAGAGAACAGAAGGAATGCATGGCTTGAAATCCACCAAGAAAAAGGAAAATCAAGGAGTTTTTGCAGAGATCAGAATAGATTTTACTAGAAAAAAAAATTAAAAAAGAGAGCAAAGAGAGTATATCCTATATCTGCAGGCAGAAGATAGTATTTGAGAACCATGCCTATTATGCAATGGAGAAATACAACATGAAAATGAAATAAATAAAGAGGATGAAAAGTGAGAAGGCACCGACCAGAGATGCTTTTGAAGTTTTAAATAAGCAGATAATTTAACTAAAGCAGAGAAAGGGAATATTACAGTAGAAAACAAATTAGAGCCAACATCCACTTTGCTCCAAGAGCAGGTAATTGGAGCAGTTGACAGTTTATATACCCAACATGAAAACACTAAGGCTGCTTCTTCAGAGAAAGATGATGAATATTGTGGCAAGGAGCAAGAAGAGATATTTTCTATTCCCAACCAACCAAGCATAGAGTGGTGGCGGGGGGCGGGGGCGTGGGGAAGCTAGGAGCACTGAGAAAAAGCTGCAAGCCTGAGAAGCTCCATATGCAATAAGTATCTGATTAAACATAAACATGTGAACGAAAGATGCCCAGAGCATAAACGGAATGAACAATTATTCCCATTAGCATGAGATGTTTTTCAAAAGAATGTTATTAATGTTAATACTCTTTAATACTATTATTTTGCTAGGAGAGGAAGGGAACTTGCAGCAAACAAAGATAATTGGCAAATATAATATCTTCTGGCTCACTGGCCAAAGTGAACAGGATGTGGGAATTGGCACATGTAAACTTGCGGGAACAAACAGATATAGTAATCTTATAGCAGACGGTACAGAGCTCACAAGAAAACAAATGGCATATTTGTCATCAAAGAGACAATTTTTCAAACACGGTGATAACATAAGAATATAAGGCTTTTTATCATTAAGTCACTATAGTTATGTATCAACTAAAGCACGGTTGTAACCACTTCAACCTGTTGGCTAGATTTTATGCACAGCGTAAAACCTAGGCAGTCATGAGATAAATCTCCTTCATTTAACGGTGAAGCTCCCGTGTAAGATGTTTATCTATTTTGCAGGGTGAATCCTAATAACTACTTTCAAGGGTTTTACTTTAATTCCCTCAGCTCGTGAACCACAACTGGGTAATTTTGCAGCAAGTAAGCAACTGTGTTGGGAATATTTGCAGAAGGGGGAAAAAATAGAAGTAGGGAAAGAAGAAAGGAAGATGTGCTAACTCAACCAATAGTTATCAGAGTTGGTCTCATCCACACAAATTACATAAACAGATAAATCACAACATTCAGCAAAGGGGGAAAGAAATAACTTCTAACCTAGATCTAATATAACACAAAGTTTATCTAAAACCTTTGAATAGAAGTACTCAGCAAAGCACTGTACACACAAAGTTTTCCAGAAATCCACCTTTTATTCAATCCCAGCTTTCACAAAAATTGCATCAAGGGTTCCAACACAAAGTCTAAAAAATCAAGAATGCTCTAGTTACAAAAGCCTCTGCTAAACAAGTTTTGATGAACAAATTGTGATCATTAACCCGTAGGCTCTTCCTCTATTTATAGTGCATAGAGGAAAATACAAATAGGAAACTTTCAATGAACTCCCACATGTGGAAGCTATAAAAAGGAACAGGTTGGCAATCTTTCTCCTAGAATTCCTCTTTGCATGACATGCATGATTTACAACTGAAGACTAAATCAATGTCTTGCATGTCTGCCACCTATTCTTAATTAAAGGACCTTTTCAAACAACTTGAAGTAATGGATTTTAACCAATTACTTTAGTTTTACAATTTTTGTCCGAGAAAATAAGAAGAAGAAGAAAGAGGAGAAGAAAGAAGTCATTCCAACAGCGATACTTCATTCTTTCCCTTGATCTGTCAATTAATTCGCTGATAGACATGTGCCCCATGTCTGTATCATTAACTTCAGCAAGCCTGGACACTATGCATGGTTCTCTGGATTACCTTTGTCATCACCCTTCATTCTGTCTAAACTAGCTTTTGTCTAAGATCTCCCTTTTCCACTTTTACCATAAGCTTTTGCAATTGTGAGAACTAGATCTATTTGTGCAGAAGTTGCAATTGCTTCCCCTGATTCTGAAGATATCTCCAATGTATTTGACATTAACCTCAACTTAATTTTCACAAGTATGTGCACAAGTGAAATACTCCTATAAACAATTCAGACAAATATGCAACTCATCACCCTCTTATTTATATATATAGGCAGCCGTAAATTTTGGGAATTAATCCGATGCAAGTAAAGAGAAGTGAGCTCAATTGGGCTAAACTGGGAAATTGGGAACAACATGCATGAGCTTTGAGAGGGATTTTGCATGCAATTTATGAATATTTTCCACATGGGCTGCGTTTGGGCTTTCAGAGTGGATATTTGCAATTTAGAAGATAGCTGCATTGAATTTAGAAGGATGAAGCTGCTTGTAATATAGAAGATTCACGCAATTTCCTTGGCTATTTTTGCTCTTCTCCCAAAGGTTGCATTTGGAATATAGAAGACATGCTGCTAAAAATTCACGACATCCACTAAGTGATTTTGCTTTTGTATTAAAAGGTTGCGTGGAAAATTAGAGAAGGCAGCAGTGTGGAAAACATAGAAGACAAGCTTTTAAAGTTTCCCGACAAAACTTAAGTGAATTCCCACTCATAGCAAAAGGGTTGTGTGGATTTTGAAGAGGAAGAGCAGCTTGCAAAGGAAGACAAAGAATTCAAAAACCATGACTTGCTTTAGTGATTTCTCTTTAAATTATTTGTGTGGATTTTGAAGGTGGAAGGCAGCTTGGAAATCCACGATTTTCACTTAAATACCTTGCCTTAAAATTGCGTGGATTTTGAAGGAGGAAGGCAGCTTGGAAAGGAGGACAAAGCATTCAAAATCCACGATTTGCTTAAGTGACTTTCCCTTTTAAAATTGCGTGGAAAACCGGAGGAAGAAGGCAGCCAAAAACCACAACTTGGTCTAGGAGAATTGTGTGGAAATTGGAGGAATAGTTGCGTGGATAATTAGGAGGCTGGCTTCATGGATTTGAAGGGGTTGGATGCTTGCAAATTAGAAGACTCGGCTATAGAAATCCACGCCAAACTGAGAATATTATGCCTTGACCTTTAACGCTAATTCCCGAGTGATTTTGCCTCTTGAATGATCTTCTAGACTGATGCGCTTTCTTCCTTGGCGATGGCTGCTTTGCAAAAGTAATACAAACTTTTCCAGATCCACAATTTTAATGATATTCAACTTGGATTAAACCTCAGACAAGGCAAAAATCCTGAGCTCTCCTCTTGGTTGATCTGGTTACCTTCAAAAACAAGCTATGGCAGACAAATTGGTTTGCAATTAAAAACACTGGATAGCTTTTCAAAACCCTAGGCCCGGGAAAAGATCTTAAAGAAGTGCATGAGCAATTGCTCGAAAAGAATTCTCCAATTAGCTAATCTGTAAAACTCTTCCCGGGTGAATGCTCCACTTTGAGGTGAAAGTAATACTGGTGTGGTAATAATGATGGGGTGAAGTGCTTTATATAACCCAAATTTCTTAATTTTAGCTCAATCTATTTTTAAAAGAACTTTATTTATTTTATTTAAAAAAAATAAATAAAACGCTTTTATATAACCAGACTAAGTCTGGGAAGGGAATTGAGTGAGCTTTTGCATATGGGTATTTGACGAACGTGGCTTTATGACTTTCTGGGGATACCTTTGAGCACAACCGTAGGAAAAACAAAACACAAAAACATGGCCCTTCGCTCAAAAAGATCAAAAATTTAAAAGGGGGCAGGGCGGTCCCAGATTTCGGGTGAAATCCACGGGGACACCACAACCATCTTGTAACTATCTCTTGCATAGTAAAATGACACACACATTTGCAATGTTTGCCATCCACTTCTTTATCGCATCTCAATGTTCACATCTTCTAGCTTAACATTGGTATCGAGTGTAATGTCCCCATTTCCGAAAGCGGTGGCCTAGGAGGCCTTTCATCCATCTTAGCCTTGGTCATGCCCAAGGGGCTAGTGACGTTGATGGTTATTGGGTATGGTTTGCACCTTCATTTCACTTATAGGTTATGTTTCGACGTTGGACACGTACTTTGAGGTGACTTAAGTGAAATAAGGTTGTGAGATGCTCCCCTAAGGTACTTTATGTTATATTTAGTCAATGACTTAAGTAATGGGTGAATATATGGTACTTTATGTTCTAATTCTTCGTTGGGGTGACTTAAGTGCACTTTTTGGCATGTGGGGAATAAAGTGACTTAAGTTATTTTAATTAATTAAAGAAAAGACCCAAGGGGGTGATTAGGGTTCTTTTGGGCCTTTTGTTGCAATGAGAAGTTATAAAAGGAAGCGCTTGGGGGAGAATAGGCATTCATTCATACTCACCTATTTTGATATTGAAGCAACTGTTGTTTGTGCTTTCCTTGCTTGTGGAGGTGAAATTCCGCAAGAACCCTAGCTTCGGTAGTGAAAGATCTACCCCTAGCTAGTAGAGCACTCTTCGGTGGTGAAAGATCTAGCCCTAGTTTGCTATTGTGGAGTCTATTCAGATCGGGTTTCGATTCGAGTTTCGGCTTGTTGTTCCGGTCTCAAGTCCAAAAAGAGAAGACATCCATATTCATAAGAGAGATCATCTATTTTATCAATGGTGAAAGATCCAACCCTATTTTGCTATTATGGAGTCTATTCAGACCGGGTTGTTAAATTTAGAGTTTCAGAGGCTTGTTGATCCAGTTTCAAGTCCAGAAAGAGAAGACAGCCATATTCAGTAAGAGAGATCATCTATTTTATCAGTGGAAACTTCTTGTTATTGCATGTCATTGCATGTTGATGCATGTTACTTGTCATGTCATGTTGATGCATGTTACTTGCATGTTAGTTTAATTGCAATAAAAGTGAAGATATTGGTTATTTTCTGATTTTATACCTTGCTGCCATAACTGTACTTTGCTGTCATATTTTTCTATATACTGCTGTCATAAAAATCAGATTGTTATTTGTGAAAATTTGGTTGGAAATTTTGAATATAAATTAAATCCGGAAAAGGGATATTTCATAGAGCCATTGGTGCTCGGTAGTGTTCACAGTCACGAGGAGAAGGTTGAAGGAGGAAGTCGTGAGGAGGTAAACACATCAATAACACGTCATTCCAGTCACAAATTTCGTGAAATAAGGAAAATATAGAACAAATTATTAAAAAAAAGTCGTCTTAGAACTCATGAATCAGCACTTCTCCTATTCAAGGGCAAGAAAGGGATATTGTTGTGATTGTTGTGGAGATACAATCAGAAAGAGTGTTTCAGATCAGTCATGGAGAACTGTGGATTTTGAATAGATTTGGGGTCAGTTTAGGGCAAATTGAGGGTAAGCAGTTGCGAATAACAGCGAGGGAATACAGTCATGAATAACAGCTTGGTATACCAGCGATCTGAAGATAAACACAAGCACATTTGAGGGCACGTGAGGAAGCAAGGAACATGACATGAATCATAGGTTAGATCATGAATATTAGTCGCAATTGCAGTTGCGAATTTTGAGTGAATAAAATAGTCGCCGTTAGGGCATTTTGAATATATTTTGGCTTTCGAACTCATTTTTTAATCTTGTTTGGAGAATAGAAACATTTTTGATACTATGGGGTACAAATACAATCACACAAGCAGAAACAAGCTATATTTTCTTTGTTGCATTAATTTACGTATCTATAATCAAATAATGTGTAAAATGGATGACGAACATGCCAAAGCTATTATGTTAAACAATCTGCCTTCTAAATACAGCAAGGGAAAGCTCAAAGACAAACCAAATGGGTGAAAAATTGTTGATAAAGAATACATATTTTAAAGAAGCCCACACTTTAAAAATAGGAAGGGATCAAGTGTAGATGAAGCTCAGCATGGATGGTTTCCCAGTTAGTTTGAGAGTTTGTGGATCTTGGAAATTATACCCTTACGAGGGTCATGAGACAACTTGATGGAGCATTGTGGATGTAGCTCAACATGGATGGTTGTCCAATAATTTGGGAGGTTCGTAATTCAAGAGTTTGGGAGGTGGAATTCGGGAACTCGGGAATTCTACTTGGGAACTACACTTTTATGAGGGTTACAAGGTAGCTTGATGGAGTCCTACCTGGTCAAAGAATTGTTTTCAAAGAGAAAGCTTCTGAAGAATGCGTGACTTTTTTTAGTTCTCTTATTTTAATCTTCTATCAATCTGTTTGTTTTTTATTTCTTTAGTGAAAGCCTTGTTGTCCAAAATAACCTCCCCAGGTATTTTGACAACTTACAATCTATTTTTGGACAAGTCATGGATAAAATATCATGTTTGGGCATTTTCCTCCATCTTGTTAGGCCTCACACCCAAGGAGTTGGTCATTTTTGCAAATTTTGGGTCAAACAGGGCAAAATCGGCCTTTGGAGGAACATAAGGAACTCGCTTTCTTTGTTCCTCCTGCATCTCTACATCTCTCGCTTGGGCCAATGAGGAGTGTAATCGATAAGTCAAAATATTTGGGAACTGGCTGGAGCCATTCCCGAATTCCATTGGTTCCCCACATAACCAATGCGGCCGGCTAAGGGATAGATTAAAACGAGGAAAGTCGATTGGCAATGTTGGGCCTTATATGTACCCAAGGTTCCCCAAATCCCCAATCCACCCCGGCAGGAAGACATGGGCAGTTCATCAACTATATCGGCTTCCCAACACTTGAGGAATAGTTCCCAGGTTCCATTGCCTCTGTCTGCCCGTCATACCTAACCCTCGGCAAAATCGGCCTGCGAGGAACAAGTGGAATAGTTCCACTAGTTCCTCGAACCTTCGCCATGTCTGCGCATGCACTGCAATCGGTTAAATCGGGTCAAACGGGCACCCACAGAACTATTCCATCATTCTTTCATTCTTCGATCGTCCATATTCACACCAGGGCACAATCAATTAAATCGGCTTTTGAGAGCCCATAATGAACAATCCTTTGTTCCACAAGTTCTCCGAAACTTTGCTGGGCCAACCGGGATTTGGTTTTGCCATAACTTCTTACTCGTCTCCAAATCACACAAAATCGATGGTGTTGGAACCGTCTCTTGAAGAGCTTCATTTTGACATCAAGAAATGTAGAAAATGGAGTTAGTGCAAACACGGGTTTTGGAGGGAAAAGGGGCAATTTTGCTTGTTTAAAATGTGTAACCACTTTAACCACCTCACCAACCAGAGTTTAATGTTTAATGGCGCCCATGCCTTGTCCTATACCTCTAATGGCGTGCCCTCTCTCTTTCCCTCCTCTTTCTCTCCCTCTTTCTCTATATATTTGCAAAATCATTCATTTGTAAAAAGGGTTGGACTCTCTTAGAATGCAAAGGCACCATGCCAAAATGGTTTCCCAAGTGTTTGTGAGTTGCAGACCTCAGATTTGGACTCTTGCATGTGTTTTGCACCTTCTACTTCAAATGTAATGGTCATGCATACCTCAAGCAATAAAATCTTGTGTTTGTGGCTCTCTTTCTCCCTATACTTGTTTTTCATTGCATTCTTGCCTCTCATTCCTTCTTTGGTATGTTGTGCGTGTTGCTTTATAAGTTTCTCCATTTTTGTTGTGTTTTGTGTGCAAAATAAAAGGTAAAATACAGCTTTGGCCTGTGCCACTTATGTTTGACCTCTCCTTCTACATTTCCCCTCTATTTTCCCTCATGGAAAATGTTCATCTCCCTTTTCTTGGTGTTATCACCTCTTTCTTAGCTTAGGATTTCATTTCCATGCAATCTCTCTAACTTTGGTCCCTATGAATGACTAGTTTAGGCTTAGATAGTTGTGTTTTCAAGCTGTAGGAGTAGTGTTAGCATTAGGTTGGATAGGTAGAGGAACCAACCTTCTCTGGAGGTTTGTCTCAAGATGCAAGGTCCCACACTTGGAGACAATCCCATGTTAGCCAAAAGTATTGATCTTCCATGATCAAATCTAGGGTGCTACTTTTGTGCGTTAGCAATTCTAGCACGCCTAGTGGGACCAAGATTGAAGAGCTTTACAACTTCATTTCACCAAGTTTGATGTGTGTTTGGTGATATTCCAACCTTTGGAGGATTTAAATCAGCAGATTTGGTAACTCCATTGTTCAAGAAACCCATTCTCTAAGTCTGCAGACTGTTCCCTTCACCTTTCCACTCATTTCCATGTTTCCATTTCCCTCATGGCTCTCCAAAGAGCTCTTCCATTCTCTCATTTCAGTTCGAGCCCCCTTCATTTGCAGAATGGGATGATATCCCCAAAACATCCCTAAAAACCTACCTCTTTTCCATGGAAATGGAGATCAATCTCCTATTGATCACATTCAAGATATAGCCAACCATTGTTCCATTCACAACATCGAGAAGAGAACATTTGCCTCAGACTTCTTGTTTCATCATTCAGAGGTAAAGTAAGAGAATGGTACAACAATTTGACTCCTCAATCCATTTCCACATGGGATCAGCTGGGAAAACAACTACACAACCGGTTCAAGGAGAATGCAGATGTTATTTCTCTCATGGAACACCTCAGCAAAATACAACGAGCTTCAATGGAGTTTATCTCAGATTTCAACATCAGATTTTCAAGGACATGGCTCATAATCCCTCAAGAATTCAGACCCTCACAAGGTATGGCATTTTTGTATTATTTGAGGTCCTTGGATGTTGATTTAGTTGTATTGATCCAAACCTTAGGAGGCAATACTCTTCCTCAAGCTTTTGCCATTGCATTACAAGCTAAGAAGATGCTTATTCAAGATGGACAAAGGAAACCCATCCCCATTGCTTCCATTCTTCCTTCACCCCCTCAAATCCTCCTTTACCCTTGTGCAAATATTGAAAAATCCATCGTTCCATTCCAAAAAGGGAGATTCTTTGCTTCCTAGCCCTCCATCCGTTGCTCAAGAATATCATCATGCCCAAAACATCTCCTATACTCTGCAAAATTCCCTCCCATCTCCATCCATGGCATTACACAACCCTCCAAAGTCTTTTCATAAAGCTTTAAAGAATTGTAGTATTTCACATGTTGTCCCAATGCTCTACCTAACCCTCGCTAAAACAAGTTATCCTACAAGGTTGGTAGAGGGATATCTTTGCTATTATCTTGGAGAGGAGGTGCAACCCTTGCAACATTCCCAACAACAGCTTCTCATACAAAATCATGTAGTTGTGAAGGAGAATTCAAATCAGCAAAGAGGAAACTTGTCTTGGAAGATCATTTGTGTGTTTCAAATGATCAAATCAGATTTTTGAGCATAAAACATCTAGGTCTGAAGGAGATTCAAGTCAGCAGCCCCTTGATATTGCTAGTGTCTCATATCAAACCAACTTTGCCCAAGATGACAACTTCATGACAATTGAGGATTGGTATGAATCAGATTGGGAGGATGAGCAGGTTCAAATTATACAAAAAGAGGAGCTGAATGTAAAGAAAAATCAGGCATTTGTGAAGGAAAATCATATTGGAATTGAAGGGGAAGAGAAAGTGTTTTTAAACACTAGTGTCATCCAAGAAAATGAGGAAGAATGTATGCAAAGTGGGAAAGGTGAAATAATAGAATGCAATGATCCTCATTGCCTTGCATGCCTAGAACTTGCTGCACTTTTGAAGGAAAATCAGATTGAGGAAAAGAGGAAGACAAAAGAATGACAGTGGCAAAGGTGGAAACGAAGATGTTTGTAAAAGAGCAAGCAAAACAAAGTCCAATTCAGCTTGCAAGCATCCACAATGAAGAATGTGCTTCTACTAGCTCCATGCATGGAGTTGCATGCAAGGAAGATGGGAAAATCACAAGGATCAGCCAATCAATTGCAAAGAACGTGTGCCCAATCAGATATCTGGATAGTCTAGAGCCAAAATCAGATTTGCCATTTGGGTTGTATTAATGCTAACATTGGATTTTGTATTAATGCTAACATTGGATTAACTCTTCTTAGTTCGACCTCAAATAACCCAATGTTAGCATTAATACAACCCAAATGGGATTGGAGTAAACCAAAGTGATGGGTTAGATGGGAGAACCAATTAGATAATTAATCTTTTCCAGATCTGAAATTTATAACAGCAATTAATTAATTAAAATGCACTCAGAACAGCTGAAACTTCAAAAATTAATATCTCCTTCAATACTTGCTCTTTTTGTATGAAATAAATTGCACAATAATCTAGAAACCAAGGCCTTTCCAATGGACTATGAAACTGATTTTTCTGAACACCCAAACCCCTTCAAAACATCCCCAAAATCTGAAAACCAATCGTTGGGGTTAGAATAAATTGCACAAATTATTACCAGCTCTTTCTTTGCTTCAAAAACCCTCAAAATATCAGTCCCGCACTTGGAAAAATATGTCAATACAGATCAGTTTGCAAATCTAGCTCAAAAGACTCTAAAACATGTCAAAACAACCTCTCATGCAAGTCGCTTTAGCTCTAATAAATGTTGCAGTGAACATAATAAACCCTTCCAAAATTACTTAAATTTGAACCACAACATGCAGATTTAACCTCACAAATTAATGCATCAACATATGAGCCAAGTCGCCAATCTTAGAATGGAAAAACAATGCATAAACACACTCAACACAAGAGAGCACAATGAAGATAACAATGGAGTCTTCAATATCTTCAACAATGGATCCAAATGAAGCTTACAATGAGAGAGCACAATGCAAGAACTAGGGCATACATCCCATTACTCCAAGCATGGAGTGATATCAAATGATCAATCAACATAACCCCACTAGAGGAAATGCGACCTCCTTTTATAGAGTTAAGGGGTGCAATATTCAAAAAGACCGACCTTTCCCTTTTGGAGGGAAAACATAAACTCTCATTATAATAAAGTCTTTAATAAACTAAGACTGTGCACTTTATTATTTTTAATTAAATAATAAAAGCAACTATCCTATGTGCACATTTAAACTAACTAGAGACTCCCACTTGTAGCGCTAGGCATGCCAAGGGGTTACAATGCAAATGAAAATAGATATTAGTAATGTCCCGGAAAAGGGGACATTACAACACGTCATGAAGTGATTTGCTCTTATCGGTGTGAGCATACAAAGCAAAGAGAACTACATATAGAAATTGAAGTTTAAGAGTGAAAATTGGACAAAATCAATTTATCAAAAATTAAAAGGGACATTTAAGGCATTGGCACACTTGGAAAATAATGTTGCATCCCTATTGTCAAATATAAATGTGAATGTGTGTGCAAAATAATAACTTATGAGTAGTTTTAGCTTGAATCGTTTTAGTTAAGTCAAAAAACCTAGACTGCCAACCTACCCGGTACGCTGATATGGAATTTTTTTTAAAACCCCTGGGTACGATATGTTGCAGGTACATTTGTACAATATATTTAAAAAAATTAAAAATATATATGTATATATAAATTTAAAGAAAATTGCATACTTATTAAAATTTAATACTCATCAATTCGTATGGATTCATAATTTCATCATTCATGGAAAACAAATTTCAAATACTTTGTATTGATTCATTCAAGTTCAACACATAATAGTAAATACAATCAACTTGCTTCAAGGCTAGAAAGCCTAGAACATATCATCTAGATGATCCTCAAAATCATCTCCATGAATGGCACTTGCAGCTCCACTCCCACTTGCACTAGCTCCACTTGCCCAACCCTTGTGAAGGGCTCCTGTATGTTCATCATCAATGCCAAGTAGTGAAACATTGGACAAACAACCAGTGGAAGCTTCAAAGTCAATGGTTTCAAGTTGAATATCCCAAAGTTTGTTAGGACCTCTAGTATACTCTTTCGTCTTGTGCGTTAGGAGGCGCAAGTTGGAATGTATGTATACCAAATCCTCAACCTTCTTGGATGCCAACATGGTCCATTTGGCTGAGTGAATGAAGCCATAAGTACTCCAGTTTCGCTCTGTTGAAGAATTACTAGCCACCTATCACAAAAAAAAGTTAAAAGTATTATTAATATACAAAAATGAGTGTTATCATCTTAAATTTAAATTTAATTGGTAATCGAATATCAAATAACAAACTTCATACCTGTGAGAGCAGTTTAATGGCAACAGTCGTAGGTACTTGGCATCATGGCCATGTACATACCACCACTTGATTGGAGTCATGGTGGACTTGTCGCAAAGAGCCTCTACCTCTCCCATGCTACCTTCTGAAGATACAAACATCCCCATCTCATTGCGGACTGCACTAGATATAGATGGATCAAGAAACAACCTCCTAAATGTTGCCCTAGTCCCATTTGTTGGTCATCATATGGTGGTTGCCTACCAAGTAACCCAACTATTTCATTGCTATAATATTTGGGATTTAAGGCATAGGCAAGGAGATGCAATGGGGTGGTCATTTTGTTCCACCTCTTCATGACCACACTCTTAACTTCATTATAGAAGTTTTCTTTAAGGTCTTTCTCTTTGGCTTGTATGATTTCTTTCATTTTCTCAAGCATGGAGTCAATTCCATCATAAATTTCTCTTATGCAAGCACTATCTTTGTCTACAAACCTAATCATAGAAAGAATAGGCTTTGTGAAACTCAGCAAATACTCAACTTGTGCCCACCAATCATCATCAAGGATCAATGTCTTTATCTTATGGGCTCTTTCTATATTTGATTGCCTCTAGATGGTCCAAACATTGTCAATCACCATATTGCTCAAAGCATGTTTTACCTTCACAAGTCATCTCAAGACGAGTGTGTGAGAGGCAAATCTAGTCTCAACAACCTATAAAATATTAAAAAGGAATGAAAATAATTAAAAACTTAAAACCTTAAAACCTTAAAACTTGATTTAGGACTAAAATTTAAAACTTAAAACCTTAAAACTAATGGATTGTTTCTTTACCTTTTTCCCAATCTTCTGCAACATCTAACCTCGAAATCTTCATATTTACTGCTAATAGCTTGAGACATGTGATGGTTGGTTTTGCACAAACATTTGAATTTTGTTTGCCTTTTATTTCCCCTCACAATATAATTTCTCAATCCATGGGATTTTCCCAATCTTCTGCAACACCATCCATCCGATTGGGGAGTGTATTACACATGGTGTCCAAAATGTGCTCATATTTGTATGTGCTCCACTTCTTTTCTATCAACCTTGTTGCCTTTATACAATTTTCTCGTTGTTATGGTGATGACTTGGACAACATTTCAAGCTGCGAGACCTCCCAAGATCAATGTTTTTGTTCGCTTTCCCTCTTTGTTCAAAAGATTTTCACTTAGAATGTTTGCGATAAATTGTGCATCTTTTATTTCCCCCTCACAATCGGGAACCTTCTAAACAATTGCCCATTTAGGGCTTCTCTTGCTCTTTTAAGTACATAATAAGATGTATGTTTCCATGGAGTCTTTCCATCCATCGATATAATAGACACTCTTGAATGCTTCGAACACCACTACCCGCTGGAATCTCTAATCGGCCTCCATAAAGAAATTTGTATGTGCTCCACTTCTTTCACTAAGAGAGATGTGTGAACCTTCTCATAGTTAGGGCCTAAGAACAACTTCCAAATCTGAAAATCTGAATTTTGTCTACGCTTGAACAACAGAATTTATAAATAATCACTTTCTAAGACCCACTGAGGCCAAAATGGCGATTTGGGGCCTAAGAACAACTTCCAAGGAAATCTGAATTTTTCTACGCTTGTATGAATTTATAAAAATTGAATAGGGGCTAAAACAGTGTAGAAATTAACAGCAATGATTCTTATTAGAATTGTACCAATAGAGGGCTGGAAAATGATGTTAAAAGTGTCTATGTTGATACCAAAGAATCCCCACCATCTACAGACCGAACAACAACTAAAAACCCCTTTCAAAGGGGTAGCACCAATCTCCTAATGGGTCGCTTTTGGCCTAAAAGTGCCTTGAAATTCCCAGCTGCAAATTCCTTGGAGTCTACTATGGTTTGGCTGGTCCAAACCCCACAAAATTCACAAAAATCAGATTTGAAATGAAGCCCAACTGATATGAAGTGAAAACAGCCCCAAAACGTGCCCTAGATCTGAAAAACAACCTTCCAATAACTGAAAATCTGAATTGTAACACAATAGTGAATCACGGGTGGATCCACCTCACAAAGTTGAGGAATTTTCATTCCCCAACCTTCAAACCTTGGAGGTTTTCGTCCCCAAAGCTCCTTCTCCTTAAGGGTTTTCGTCCTTAAAAGATTTGATGCAAGCAAATAGATTAACATGCACTAATAGAAAATAGATTGGTAATAGATTGGCAAAATATACCTCAAATGAATACTCAAACCTCTTTTTATAAACTTTCCTTTCCTTTTTCCAAGTTGGGTGCTCCATGTGGGACTAAAAGTGACTTTTAATTTATAAAGTGACTTCCTTATTTCTATTTTATCTTTATAAATACACTTTATCATAAAGTCACTTTAATAATAGAAAGTCCCCCTTCTAATTAATCATTATAACTTAAAGTTGTTTTTTCTATAAATATTACAAGGCTTAATAACGATAAACTATTTCCCTTGCATTTCCCTTCAAGCCCCCAAGAAGAGAATTGGGCTAAGGGTCTTCATAGGATTAATATTAAGAAAGGGACATTACAATCCTCCCCTCCCGAAATTGTTTGCCCACAAGCAACTATAGATTGAGATACTCCAAAATTGTTGCACCTTCCCAAGTGGCATCCTCTATTGGCAAATCCTTCCAACTAACTAAATACTCCTTTATGCTCATGTTTCTCAATCTTTTCTCTCTTACATCAATGATAGCTTCTGGAACCAAAATGAGTTTGCCTTCATCATCCATGGGTGGCAAATCTGGAGAAGGAACTATATGTTGGCCAAGTGCTCTTTTAAGGCATGAAACATGGAACACATTATGGATCTTGCTATGTTCCGGTAATTCTAGCTCATATGCTACCTCACCAATTCTTCTTAGCACTTTGTAGGGCCCATAAAAACATGGCTTGAGTTTCTCCTTACCACTTTGCTTGATAGAAATTAAATGATAAAATGAAAGATTTTAATGACATCTACAAGACCAAACAGTCTATGGGACCAAAGTCACAACGCTAAGATATTTTCAGATTTCTTTCCATATCAGACCTCCTACAATGGATCTTGATCAAAAAACCCGATCTTGTTAAGCCTTGCTTCTTCAAATAACTCACTTAGGTTGTCCACTTTCAAGTTGCTTTCGATCGGATACAAATATCTTCATAAGTCGTACATTCCATGATGAAGTGTCATTTTGTCTCCACCACCCCCTTACTACAAAAAAGATAGGTTCTCCTCTCCCAATCCTCCTTGGGAATAGTCCATCTACCGGTCTCACACCGAAGATGATGCAATTCAGTCCTCAGTTGCGTAACTATGTCACCCACCTCAAAACTTCTCTCTACACGCTGCTGATCTACATAGAGTTTCTGCAGATTTTGGGCACGTTGGAGGTTCTCTTTGCACATTTGTAACACTTCTTGACATTATTGTTCCAAATCTTGTGCCCAGGGAACTCTACTATCCATTAGAACCACATCTATGAATGAAAAAACATCATACCCATAAAGAGCCTTGAAAGGAGTCATGCCAATAGACATGTGATGAGAAGTGTTGTAGCAATACTCACACATATAGAGCCATTTTATCCATAAGAATTGTTGTCCTGAAATGAAACTTCTAAGGTAGCCTTCCACCCATTTATTGACTGTTTCGGTTTGCCCATCTATTTGTGGATGATAGCTAGTGCTTGGAGTCAACTTTGTACCTACCAATCTGAAAATTTCTTGCCAAAATTGACTCAAAAATTTGTTGTCCCTATCACTCACAATATTCTTTGGTAGTCCATGCAATATAAACATGTAATATCCCCTTCCCAGTCAAAGACCCTTAGCCCATTTGGTCTTCCCGATGGCTAAGGAAGAAATTAAAGGGGAGACTTAAGTTCTAATATTTTATTATAAAGTGCAAAAATAAATAAAATATTATAAAAGCACTTATAATAAATTATTATGGACTTAATAAAAATAGAAAAAGTGAACAAAAAGATAAAAGCACTTATTAAAAATGTAATATCCATGGAAAAGTGCGACTTGCACTAGGAGGCAAAGGTAAAATAGAAAAAGGCAAAAAGCAAAAAGCAAATGGGCCAAAATTTATTCCCCTAGAAAATGTGACTTGCATTGGGAGGGAAAAGTGGTTGGTGGAAGCATTTAATGAAGAAGGAAAATGTGATTGGTTGTTGAGGGTGGCCACTAGGCCCAATTCTTCTATTTAAGTAATGGGAATTGCTTGGAAGACACATTTAATCATCTTCTATATTCTGATTTTTATCTCAAGCTTTTAACATTGTCTAATTATTCTAAGGACGAAAACCATTAGAATTTATCTCTTAGAAAAAACCCTCTTAGAATTGAGGATTTCCTACCGGGGTTATCCATTGTGATTACAAAGATTTTTCAGTTATTTCAGCAGTGAATAAAAAAGATTTTGTAGATCTGGTACAAGGGTTCAAAGGGAAAAGAGTGTAGTTGTGTTTCTTGCATTATTTCAACTTCGAACGCCTTATCTCTTGCATAAATCTGAGTTGTTGGAAGGTGTTTCAGATCTGGTTTGTATTGCTATATCATATTCTAATTTTTATGAATTGAATCAGCCAATTTTCAGTATTTTTCCAACCCAAAACCCTAGGGGCGAGTTGGTGTTTTGGTTGTTTAGGGCACTTGTGGTGGTCATTTGCATGAATGGGTAACATCATTGCATTCTCCCTATTTTTTTGAATCCATGCATAGTTTATTTGTGTGGATCGGAGCATTTTTGAGTGAGTTATGAATTTTTGAAGTTGCCATAATTTTCTGCAAACTGGGGTTTCAAAATAAATTAATTTCAGCCTTCTTGTGCATCAAAATATGTATGTTCTTTCATATTTTGGCTTTATAAAATTGGTAGATCAGATTGGAGTGGAGAAGTTATATTTTATTGGTTGATTTGTTTGGGTTTCCCACTTTACCCTAGTCGCACTTTTCAAATTAAATTCAAATTTGCATGTTAATAAATTGTTGCATCTTCTATAAATTGTATTTGGGGGTTTGGGATTGGCCTTAAATCCATTTGGGGTCAAATATGCCCATTTGGGGCATTATAGTTGTATCGAGCGATCATTCTCCCAACTCCGTGTATGAAAGAAAAAAAAAAATCAGATTTGAAGTTAAAGAAGTAACCATGGAAGAAGTTAAGAGGAGCTACATAAATGAAGTATTCAATAGAGGCAACAAAGAATTGCAGATTTGTTGGATGGATGCTCAAAGAGATCTAAGAGACTCCATTATAGGAGCCTTTGCTGATTTGAGCAGATCTATACAGGGGATGAATACTACCATACCAAACTCTACTAGATCAGCTAGGACATCATCCAAGCCTTCACAGATTTTCAAAGCCAAGGAACAACCAACTGAGGAAGATGACATGGAGACATGGGGTAAAGAGTATGCAACACTCAATCCCAAGGTAAGAGCTATGTTGACCTTCGCTGATTTTTGTGAGTTGAAAGATAGTAAAGGCACAGGAAAAATGGCATGCAAAAATTGGAGAGCAATCAGCCCATCGTGTATTCCACCATGCAAGGTAAAGAAGAAGAAGCTTCAAGAGGTATGATTTCCATTAAGCAAAATAATTGTGTTAGTGAGGAAAGAACATTGCTTGCTAGAGAAATTAATATTAGACAGGAGAAGAAATTCATATATGCAAGCAAGGAGGATGTAATGGAAACTCAAAGAAAGTGTGAGGAATGGCAAAGAAGAGCTAAGGTTGCTAGATTGATAGCCGCTCAAGCAAAACAACACTTACAAGAGTTCAAGGCAAAGACTTCTTCAATTTGTGGGCAGCAAGGTATGAGGAATGGTATTCCTCAAGTTGTGATAGCCAGAATGTGGAAAGTTCTTTCCAAGGAGGGCAGATTGCATGGATTGAGGATTGTGTGGAAAAGGTATGTCATCTTGTTTATTGCAGCAGTTGACTTATAATGATATTCAGCCCATTGTTGACAAGAATGCTAAGGAATGTGGATTGCAGAAGTTGACTTATAATGATATTCAGCCCATTGTTGACAAGAATGCTAAGGAATTGGTACAACAAAGTCAAAGTATCATGGAGCAAAAAGAATGGTGAAGACCTTGATGATACTCAAAGGTATGAAAGGAATAATAATGGGTCATATTTATTGTTGCATAGTAAACCATTTCAGATTTGCTTTATTCATGAGGTGTACGGTAATGCAAGTTATAGAATAAAACATGTGGATTCCTTGTTCCAAATTTACAAGATTGGAGTTATATATTTTTGCAAGATCTGTTTCATTTGACAGGTACAGTGCAAGGATCTTGGAACACTTCAGCATGTTTTGTCTCTTGTGCATGGCACTTGGACAAAACAAATTTGGAATTGCTTGAGGGCAAACAATTTTGGGAAGGGAGGACTGTAATATCCCCTTCCCAGTCGAAGACCCTTAGCCCATTTGGTCTTCCACGGCTAAGGAAGAAATTAAAGCCCATTTAAGTTCTATTTTATTATAAAGTGCAAAAAAAAAAAAATTTAAAATCACTTATAATAAATTATTATGACTTAAAAATAAAAAAGAAAAAGTGAACAAAAAGATAAAAACACTTATTAAAAATGTAATATCCATGGAAAAGTGCGACTTGCACTAGGAGGCAAAAGTAAAATAGAAAAAGGCAAAAAGCAAATGGGCCAAAAGTTATTCTCCCTAGAAAATGCGACTTGCATTGGGAGGAAAAGTGGTTGGTGGAAGCATTTAATGAGGAAGGAAAATGTGATTGGTTGTTGAAGGTGGCCACTAGGCCCAATTCTTCTATTTAAGCAATGGGAATTGCTTGGAGAAGACACACTTGATCATTTTCTAATTTCTGAATTGTATCTGAAGCTTTGAGCTTTGTCTAAATTATTCTAAGGACGAAAACCCTTAGTATTTACCTCTAGAGGACGAAAACCCTCTTAGAGCATTTGAGGATTTCCTACCCAGGGTTATCCATTGTGATTACAAAGATTTTTCAGTTATTTCAGCAGTGAATAAAGAAGATTTTGCAGATTTGGTACAAGGGTTTGAAGGGAAGAGAGTGCAGCTGTGTTTCCTACATTATTTCAGCTTGGAGCGACCTATCTCTTGCATAAATCTAAGTTGTTGGAAGGTGTTTCAGATCTGGTTTGTATTGCTATATCATATTCTGATTTTTATGAATTAAAGCAGCCAATTTTCAGTATTTTTCCAGCCCAAAACCCTAGGGGCGAGTTGGTGTTTTGGTTGTTTAGGGCACTTATGGTGGTCATTTGCATGAATGGGTAACATCATTGCATTCTCCTTAATTTTTTGAATCCGTGCATAGTTTATTTGTGTGGATCGGAGCATTTTTGAGGGAGTTATGAATTTTTGAAGTTGCCATAATTTTCTGCAGACTGGGGTTTCAAAATAAATTAATTTCAACCTTCTTGTGCATCAAAATACATATGTTCTTTCATATTTTGGCTTTATAAAATTGGTAGATCGGATTGGAGTGGAGAAATTATATTTATTAGCTAATTTGTTTGGGTTTTCCACTTTACCCTAGTCGCATTTTTTAGATTAAATTTAGATCTGCATGTTAATAAATTGTTGCATCTTTTATAAATCGTATTTGGGGTTTGGGATTGGCTTTAAATCCATTTGAGTTCAAATATGTCCATTTGGGAACATTACAAAACACTTATTTAAAAAAATACCAGCCACCACTGGAGCATCATACTTAGTTGGAAGTGGCATGAAATGAGCAAATTTTGTGAGTCTATCAACCACTACAAACAAACAAACAACTCTTACCTTGGACTAAGGGCAGCCCCGTGATGAAGTCCACGGATATGCTTTCCCATTTTTGATTGGGAATGGGTAGTGGCTGCAATAAACCAGCTGGAAACACATGCTCTACCTTATTTCTTTGGCATGTAAGACACTCTAATATGTTGCAATACTTCATCTTTGAGTCCCTTCAAAAAACCTCTCTCTTGCTTGCTTGTAGGTCTTAAAGAAGGCTTGGTGCCCCGCCAAAGGAGAATCATGGACAACCTTCAAAAAAATTGTTTCACCTTGGAATCTTGTACTAAAAGGACTCTATTCTTATACAAAATCAGCCCATCCACTACTTTGTATTTTTCATCATTCAATGTACCTTCAATTATGGCGGTTGTGAACTCATTCTTGGCATATTCCGCTATGATGTGAGCCTTCCATTCCGCTGTAATTTCTGTTAGAGAACACAACATGGGCTTTCTAGACAAAGCATCAACAACTATGTTGTTTTTCCCTTTAACAAACTCAATGTCAAAATCATAGGCTTGGAGCTTACTTACCCATTTTTGTTGTCTATCATTCAAATCCTTTTGCCCCAAAAAGTATCTCAAACTATTGTGATCAGATTTGACCACAAATCTTCCACATACCAAATATTGTCTAAATTTAGTCAAGGCATGCATGATAGCCAACATCTCTTTGTCATAGATTGAAAATTTCCTTTCCGCTTCCTTAAGCTTTCTACTTTCAAAAGCAATGGGGTGTCCCCTTTGCATCAAAACAGCTCCTACTCCTCTTGAAGCATCACACTCAAGTACAAAAGGAATAGAAAAATCTGGAACAGCAAGTACAAGACATGTGCTCATTACCTTTTTCAAGTTGTCAAATGTAGCTTGGGTTGTTCCGGACCAGCTAAAAGCTCCTTTCTTGGTTAAATCAGTCAAAGGGGCAGCAAGTTGGGAAAAACCTTTGACAAATCTCCTGTAGTAACTACATAATCCCAAGAATCCTCTCAATTGTGTCATAGTGGTGGGTGGAGGCCAATCCAAGATGGCTAGGATCTTTTGTTGATCCACATGGACACCTTTGGCATTGATAACATGCCCCAAATATAAAATTTCAGTCACACCAAATTCACATTTTGATTCCTTGGCATAAAGTGACTGCTGCTCCAAAATTCCCAACACCATATCCAAGTGTTGGAGATGCTCCTCCCATGTTTTGCTATAAACCAATATGTCATCAAAGAAGACAAGAACAAACTTCCTCAAATGTTGACTAAACACATGATTCATACAAGATTGGAATGTAGCCGGTGCATTAGTCAAACCAAAAGGCATCACAAGAAACTCAAAATGCCCAAAATGACATCTAAAAGCAGTTTTGTAAACATCTTCTTTTCTTACCCGGATTTGATGGTACCCGGATCTCAAATCTATCTTGGAGAAATATGCAGCTCCATGTAGCTCATCAATGAGTTCATCAATCCTAGGTATGGGATACCTATTTTTGATGGTCCTCTTGTTCAATAAGTGGTAATCAATGCACATTCTCATAGTCCCATCTTTTTACAAGAACCGATGATGCAAAAGGACTAGAACTAGGCCTTATGTGACCCATCTCCAAGAGCTCTTTGATGGCCTTCTCAATTTCTTCTTTGTAGACTCTAGGATGACGGTATGGAGTAGTAATTACTGCCTTAGTACTTGGTTCCAACTCAATAGTGTGCTCAAACCCTCTATCTGGTGGTAACCCATGAGGAAGATTGTCAAAACCTTGGCATGCTTATCACGGATGGCCTAAATATCTTTATTATACTGTTGTTGTTCCAAAATCTGATCTGTAGAGGTTACTAAACACTCAGCTACCCAAGCAATCTGCCCTCTATGAAATGCTCTTTCCATCCTTTTTGCAGTTACAACCATAGGAGCTCCATTTGACATACCATGTAACACTATCTTTTGGTCTGCTGATTTGAATTTCAACTCCATTGTTTGATAATTTTGTGTAAATTCTCCAAGAGTGTAACCATTGCACACCCAAAACCAAATCAGTTTCTCCAATACCAACCACATAAAAATCATCTATCACCTTATGCTTACCAAGAGTGATTTTCAGTTGTGCTATCTTCTTGGTACAAGGGATGGTGAAGCCATCCGCTACAATAACATTAAAACCTTTGAAATATTCTATTGATAGCCCCTATTTCTTGACCAAATCAGCATCTATGAAATTATGAGTTGCACCACTATCTATCAAAACAGTGACTCTCTTACCTTTTAATTCTCCTCTTACATGGAAGGGATGGTATCTTGGAGCTCTGGATAGTGTAGCAAGAGTACTATCCAAGTGGTCAACTTCTTCTTTTTCCTCTTGGTCTTCATCTCCATGAGTCTTTTCCTCAATTTCTTCTACTTCTTCCTCCCCATCTGAAATTACCTCTATGTAATGTACTTGACCCTTGCCTAAGCAACAATGGTCGAGTCTATGGATCTTTGCATATAAAACAAAGATTTTTTCTCCTTAATTTGTTCCTTGTATTATCAGCTTCTTTGTTGTTCTTTGGAGGCTCTCTTTGTGGTGTCATACCTGCTAAAATGGCTTCCTTGCTTGGTTAATAGGAGTTGTTCTAGACTGCCCTTGAAATGGGGGTCTAGGCTGCCACAATGAAGTCCCTCCTGTCTGTCCAACGGGAAGATTTCTACTCTTAACAGTTGTAGATTCCAAATTCAGTGATCTCTTGATGGCATCCTAAAGAGAAGGAGCGTCAAAAGCCTTCACCAAGCCCCTAAGAGGTTCGGTCAAGTCTTCTATGAACAAAACGACCAACCTTCTTTCACTAACATTCAAACCATGACTGCAAGTTTCTAAAAATCAGCAACATACTTGTCTACTGAAGACTCTTGTTTGAGTTGTGCCAACTCTCTAAAATGCACTTCCGAATCCTTTCTATCAAACCTTTTTATTAACATTTGACTGAACTCGTCAAGAGTGGTAATAGAACCATGTCCTTGTGTAATTATGCCATGATACCACCATTCGTGAGCCACATCCTCTAAATGCAAAGTAACAAATTTGAGGGCCTCTTCTTCATACATGGGGTTTAGTGATAAATAAGTATCCAATTTTTGCAACCAAGACCTAGCTGAACATTTATCAGTACCATCATATGTAGGAAGAGTAATCTTACCCAATCTATGTTGGATATCTCTCCTTGGCTCTTGATGACCTTGATGACTCACCTTATTTTTCTTTGGTCCTTCACTTCTCCTTAGTTGACAAAAATCTTTGAAAGAAAGCAAGTCTCTTGTGTCGCTAAAGATGCATGTTATATAGATCCCACTCTTCAAAAACTCCAAGTGCTTGTGGTTGTTCTAACTCCACTTGTGGCTCTTCTCTTTGTAGGAAATTGGCACGGAAGAATTTAGAGGGGGTCTTGCTTGAGACCCTTTCTCCATGATTGGTAGAAGAGCTTCCTTCACCATGATTACCTTGGGTGTTTGGTCGGGTAGTGCTTAGCCCATGTATAGATTGACTCAAATCAGCAATAGCTCCTACAAAGGAGTCTCTTAGATCCCTCTGAGCTTCCAACAAACGGTTTTGCAATTCTCTGTTACCTCTAGTGAATATTTCATTCAAATAGCTCATCTCATCTGTTGGTGGAGGTCTTTCTCTATCACCCATACCTTCTTTCCTAGAGTTCTTGAGTAGTGATATCTAAAACCCTCTTCACCTACGTCCATGCAAAACTGATTTTCTTCTTTACAGGTTGGGAGAATCACAACTCTAATACCACTATAATATCCCTCTTTCTAAATCTGAATTATATAAACTGAAAATTTCACAAAAACTGAATTCCAAGATGATGTCAAACTGCCAGTATAAACAATAATGAACAGCAGACTGAAAATGGTTTTATTTATTCAAATAATCACTTTCTAAGATACCCACAAGGCCAAAAATGACGATTTGGGGCCTAAGAACAACTTACAAGTGAAATCTGATTTTTCTACACTTGCATGAATTTATAAAAATAAAACATGGGCTGAAACAATGTAGAAATTAATAGCAATGATTCTTATTAGAATTGTACCAATAGAGGGATGGAATATGATGTTAAAATTTCTTGTGTTGATACCAAAGAGTCCCCAGCCATCCACAAACCGAACAAAAACCAAAAAACCCTTCAAAAGGGGTCACACCAGTCTCCCAATGGGTCATTTTTGGCCTAAAAGTGCCCAGAAATTCCCAGCTGCAAATTCCTTGGAGTCTACTATGGTTTGGTTGGTCCAAACCCCACAAAATTCACAAATATCAGATCTGAAATGAAACCCAACTGATATGAAGTGAAAACATCCCCAAAACGTGCCCTAGATCTGAAAACAACCTTCCAATAACTAAAATCTGAACTGTAGCACAATAGTGAATCCCGGGTGGATCCACCTCACAAAGTTGAGGAGTTTTCGTTCCCCAACCTTCAAACCTTGGAGGTTTTCATCTCCAAAGCTCCTTTTCCTTTAGGGTTGTTGTCCTTAGAAGATTTAATGCAAGCAAATAGCTTAACATCTAATGACAGAAAATAGATTGGCAAAAGATACCCTCAAATGAATACCCATACCTCCTTTTATAACATTTCTTTTCCTTTTTCCAAGTTGGGTGCTCCATTTGGGACTAAGAGTGACTTTTAATTTATAAAGTGACTTCCTTATTTCTATTTTATCTTTATAAATACATTTTATCATTAAGTCATTTTAATAATAGTATAAATATTACAAGGCTTAATAAAACAACTTATAAATATAATGATAACCTACTTCCCTTGCATTTCCCTTTAAGCCCCGTGAAGAGAATTTGGCTAGGGGTTTCATAGGATTAATATCGAGAAGGGGACATTACACAATGGGGGCACACCCAAACACGAACACCACCACCAACAATGAGTTCCAACACTTCTACATGCCTCCATAAAGGATAAGAAGGATCCAGTCTCACATTCGTGGGACCTAGAACACTTCCTTGTGTGCCTCCCTCATGACTTGCTTCCCCATGCCCCCTGAAGCTGAACTTGATGCCATGGCTACAGTTTTTGATTTGCTTTAACCTACAATGAGAGATATTTTTAAAAAATTGCAAAATAATTTAATAAACTATTAAAAACAACAAATACAAATTATATAATTAATTTATTAACCCCTACATGTCATTCTCTGATTCTAATCACCAAGTTCGCCATAAATGGTGCGAGGTGAGAGCATACACAGAGGGTAGACATTTAACAAATTAAAACTTAAAAAAACACACACTAATTAAAAAATTAATTAATTTATTAACCCCTACACATCATTCTCTGATTTTGATCACCAAGTTCACCATAAATGGTGTGAGGTGAGAGCATACACAAAGGGTAGACGTTTAACAAATTAAAATTTAAAAACAAACAAACACAACTAATTAAAAAATTAATTAACTTATTAACCCCTACACGTCAATCTCTGATTCTAATCACCACGTTCACAATAAATGGTGTGAGGTGAAAGGATATCTGCAAAAGGTAGATGTTTAACAAATTAAAACTTAAAAAAACAACAAACCCTAAAATTTTAAACTTCAAATACAAAACTAAATTTAAAAATTAATTAATATTAAAAAGAAAACGTAAAATAAATAATAAATATAAATAGATCATGATCAATGATCATGAATGATGTGTGCAAACACATCATTCACGGTCATTGATCATTGATCACATACCAATTAATAGTAATACATAAAAATTGATTAAAAATACAAAAAAAGGAACAATGGATGCATGGAAAATACCTGAAATCACTCCTTCCTCTTTGTTGTTTGAAGTTGATCCTCCTTCAAACTCTTATTATCCTCCAAGCTTTTATCTCTCTCCTTCAACTTTCAAGCTCCCAATTTGCAAAAGATGAAAATGTGAGTGTGTGAATAGAATGGAGGCAAAGGGGTGTATAAATAGCATTGTAGTGGTGTCTTTAGGAGGGGTGGGTAGGTAAATTAGGTTTAGGGTTTACTTTTTTAAGTTAGAGTTTTTTTTTTTTTTTCACTTTAAAAAGAAACATGTGGGTACATACTTACAGTCCACCAGTGCGTCCCGAGTACGATTTTTGTACCCAGATGTACCATGGGGACGTGGGCACGTACCCACATTGTACCAAAGAAATACTAATACCGATATCCGTATCAGGTACATTTTGGACCTGTGTGGGCGATCTTGAGCATACCATACCCCTGCGGTATAGACAAAACCTAATGGTTGTGGAAGCAAAATATTACTGTCAGTGTTGGCATACATATGCATCGCAATGCACATGTATCAAGTGTGTGTTGTTTTGCACAATAGTTCGCCATTCCTCATTACATGTGTGTTGTCTACATGAGTGTATGTGGGTCATGTGTGTGAGTCTATGTCTACATGTCTATTTGTGTTTATGCATTTGTGTGCATGTTTGTTTATGCATGTGTGTGTTTACGAGTGTTTATTTTTGGGCATGTGTCTATGCGTGTATTTGTCGGTATGTATTTGTGTGTGCTTTTGTTTTTGCATATTTGTTGAGAAAACTTTGACACCTATGAACCTTAGAATGAGATATTTGTGGGGAAGGTGTCAAGATTTGCGTGGGGCAAGGTCTTTGCATATACATGAACCATAGTTATAAACCTCACTTTATAAAAAAATTGCCTAAAGAAAATTTTGCTAGGATTGGTGGACTTCCTCACAATATCGGGAATCCACTCTAGCCAAAGTTGCCACAACAAACAAACAAGATCACAATATGGATGGTCCATATCAAAGTCAATTCTAATTTGGTCAAAGGCTATTTGTTGAGTAGCTTCACGACATCACTCGATGACTATCATTGATGTAATCAACTTCCTATTTCTAAAATAAACATCTTGGGCAAATATTGATTCCAATCTAGCGTTGGTCTCTCTATGCACAGGGTAACTCAATTAGGGGGATATGGAGACTCTCCGACACTCCTCTAATCGTATCACCTCTCCAGGTAGTCTACCCATCATCGATGTCTCCTTCTACACCCGCAACGCAGGTGTCCCGCCTTGGGTCTAACAACCAGGGTCAACAAGAAGGCAGTCTCCCCAACATTATTGCCAAACTGCTCAGCAGATTAGAGACTCTGGAATCCTCCAACAGAACCCTCCGGACTGACGTTTTCGAATTAACTTCTCGGGTTGAAAAGGTTGAAGCGGACAATATCTCTTTGCGAAGACAGCTCGCGAATCCAATGCATACACAAAACCTACATTAATGATCAATTACAAGCTGAGATTTCAGATTTAAAACACAAGCAAGAGGAAATCAGAACTCAGCAGAAAGTCTTCAAAAACAAACAGATACCTAGGCCCAAGTGGTGAAGGGTAAGGATAAAAATCCTCCTTTAACAGCAATTGAAGAGGTGGTTCAGCCAAATTGGTGGAAGAAAGAGTCAGGCGTTCCAAGGAGCTGAATCTTAAGGTTAGAGGATTGCCCACTCCCCTCCCTCTTCTAATCCCTTGGCCATTGCTTGAAGTTCCTCACAGAAAACTTGGGGCTGCCTGAGGTGCAGTTAGATAGAGCTTGGTTCGGACTGGATTCTACTCTTTTTCTCCACTTCAAATCCTCGAGGACCGGCTTAAGGCTCTCAGAGCCAAATGGAAGCTATTTTCTCTACCCAATAAGGTCTTCCTTGATGAAGATCTTACCAGAGAGCAAGTTGAACTCAAAAAATCTCGGGAAATTGTCATGGCAGCCAGAAAAGCAAGGAAATGGGCGTGATTTGTAACCTCAGGCCAGTGATTCGGGATTCCTTCCCCGGCTCAGGCCCCCGGATCCAGTTTCTAGATGACGGTTCCGATGGGAGTGGGCTCGAAAAAGGGCATTTCCATCACTTGTTGGAATGGAAATGGGTCCTTCTGGTCTTCTCCAGGTCTCTTGCATGATGCTTTAGGTTTCTCTGACCTCCTCTTTGTCACGGAGACACATGCAAGCCCGGTCCGCCCTCTCCTGATATCAGTGGCTATTATTGGCTCTCTGCCTGCAGACAGGAGACTCGGAGTTCTGGAGGTGTTAGAGGATCTGGTGGGGTGGCTTGTTTAGTCAGGGACACTCTTCGAGCAAGATCTCTATTGTTGTTGAGGATGAGTTTGCCCGTTTTCTATGGATTCGGATCAAACGTAATTCCTCCCTCCTCAGGGACATCTTCATTGCAGTCTGCTATTTCCCTCCAGCTTCCTCCTCATTTGCTATTCATAACGGCCCAGACGGAGACCCCTTCTTTGACCTTTATGTTGGTATCTCCTAGTACTTGAGTTCTGAGAGGTCATCATTTTGGGGGACTTCAATGCACATACCAGAAACCTTCAGGTTCCGAGGCACGACAGAACTGACGATGCACTTTGCACTTCAGAGGTGGATCCAGAGTTGGTTGGCTTCCAGCAAGATTCAAAGGACACAACGGGGCCCCTGACATCATATGGTCGACATCTTCTCTAGTTGGGGGAATCTCATGACCTGCTGATTTTGAATGGCATTCCTCATTTTCCTAACTCTCGGTACTTTACCTACAGACCTTTTTGTGGTGGGGCCAATGTGTGGTTGATTACGTCATGGCTACTCCCGACTTGATTCCCTACATTCACCACTTATGCATCTCCCCCATCCCTCTTGCTGATCATGTGACCCTCTCCTTTTCCCTTCAGTTACCCCCCATGACTTCACCCCCTCCCCTGGTCCCTCACGTACTATTTGGAAATTTGACAAAGGGGACCCCGACACTTTCTCCTTTCACCTTCGTCTACTTCTCCCCCATTCCCCATTTTACCTCTCTTACCTCGGACCAAATGTTTAATACCCTCTCTTGCTATCCATGAGGCAGCCACGAGCTCCTTTCCCCACGCCACCCTTTCCACCCTACATCGCGGTACCTGCCATATGAATAAATGGTATGATGAGGAATGCAAAGCCTTTCATCGAAGCTCCATTTTTCCTTTCTACACACGCCTTCCCTCCTTCCCTTCCCTGAAGTTAGCCTATCATCGTCTCCTTCGTCATAAGAAACGCACCTTTATTTCTCATAGACGCTGGGAGCTTCGTCTGTCACTTATCCACTCCCCCAAACATTTCTAGCGCACCATTCTTCCCCGTCATTCACCTTTACCCCTGGACTTAGATCCCAACTCCATGTTTACTCACACCTCCACTCTTTATGACATCTTTGGCCAACCTCGGATCCAGGTTGTTTCCCCTCCCTCATATTGCCATATTTTCACCCACACCAACGTGAGGAATGCCATTCTAGCTATGAGTTGCAGCAGCGGGGATGAGGAAGGGTTCCAAGCGGAACTTTTCAAACAGGGGCGGAAGACGCTCCTTAGTTACCTTGTGGACCTCTTCAATCGGTGGTTTGTACAGGTTTCCCAGAGTCTTGGTCCCACCACATTATCCACCCCATCCACAAGTCGGGGCCTACTTCTGACCCCAACAATTACAAGACTATCATGGTGGGCCACACGTTCTCCAAGCTCTATGCCACAGTTCTTCATTTGCAGCTTTCCGAGTTCCTCGATCAGTACCATTGCAGAGCTAGGGGACAAGCGGGTTTCCGACCGACCTACCAGACCATTGATCACATCCTCACTCTTCGGGCTATTATCGAGGAGGCTCGTCACCGCTCCTCCAGAGTTTTCTGTTGTTTTGTGGATTTTCAGAAAGCCTTTGATTCAGTACCATGGGAAGCACTTTTTCGCAGGCTCAGAGAAATTGGTATTTCTGAGACCCTTCTTACCATTATGCACTTATATGAGGAGGTCATGGGCCGTCTTCGCACTTCTGCAAGCTTGTCTGACTTCATAAGGAGTACTATTAGAGTCAAACAGGGCTGCCCTCTCTCTTACCCTATTTGGTATCTACATTGATGAGCTTGAGGATTTTCTCAGGGATCACATCCAGGAAGGTGATGGTTGTCTTCTTGCACCATGTTTTGATCTACATCCTCCTTTTTGCGAATGACGTTGTTCTCCTTGCTTCCTTTACAGAGGGACTCCAGAGGCAGCTAGATGCCTTAGCCCTCTTTTGTGATCACGGGCAGCTAATAGTGAACCTTGGGAAAACCAAAGTTATGGTTTTCAATTGTCTGAAGACTTCGGACTTCCACTTCTTCTTTTGAGGAGAGGAGATTGAGATCACCTATTCTTATACATACCTGGGGATTTTGTTCTCTGGACCACGTTTTAGCCTCCGTCCTACTCTCCAACCCCGGGTTAATAAGGGGTATGGTTCTTTGGCGATTCTTGAGAGACAGTGCTTCCGCCATGTTGGCTAGATTTTCTGCACAACCGAAAACCTAGGCGATCATGAGATAAAACTCCCTCAATTACCGGTGAGGCTCCCCCGTAAGATTTTGTCGATTATATGTTCTAGTATATATCTGTTGGTATTACTTTAACTATGTAGCTCATGAACCATAGCTAGATAGTTTTGCAGTAACAAGCACTATAAAAGAAAGGAAAAAATCTGCAAAAGAGGAAAATGATAAGAAACGGGAAAAATGAGAGAAGATGTGCAACCCAATCAATAGTTCACAGAGTTGATCACATGCACATAGATAAAAACAAATAAATCATGAAATACAAAATTCAAAGCAAAGGAAACTTTCAGATCTAGATCTAGAATAACACAAAGTTTATGAATAGATCTAGAAATAAATACGAGATGAATGCACCGTTGACACAAAGTTCTCCTCGAAAATCTCTTCTCTATTCCTCTGCTTGCAGAAAGCTATCAAGGGTCTCATCTCAAAGTCTAGAACACAAGAATGTTGATTACAAATTCCGATCCTTTAACTCATAGGTTCTTCCTTTACTTATAATGTGTAGAGGGGAAATTGCAAATGGGAAACTACAATTGAACTAGAACATGAAGAAGTAGTAAAGGGAACATTTGGCAGTCATCTTCCTAAAATTCCTCTCTTAGTGACATGCATCAGAAGTCTAAGTCGAAATTGTGCACATCTGTCACCTATCTTAAAGAATCTTCCCAAATAACTTAAAGTAATGGTTTTTCAACCAATAACTTTAAGTTTACATTTTCATCTGGGAACATAAGAAATAAAAAAGAAAGAAGATAAGAAAGAAGATCTACTAGCTATAACACTTATACTTTCTTTCTGTTCTGATATTGAATATACTTGTCAAACATGTAATTCAACCATCTTCCCATCTATTTTAACAATAACATCTCTCTCGGTTCTGAATCAGAATGAACCCTCTGGACAAAGCAACAGCGTGTTAGCCTTCACTTTCTCTAAACCAGGCCCATATCCCTCAACATCTGCCTAAAGCTTTATGAGTCTACCAATTGAATCCATCGTGAAAGGTAGGGTGGCTTCATCAACTTCTTTCCACACAACCAGCATAAATTCCTCATGGGAAGCAGGTAATTCATCTGGGATGCTCACCGGCACTTCTCCCATCTTACTCTCCAGAATCGCATCCTCTTCAGCATGAGCTTGAGGATCTCTACGCGGAAGGAAACTGAAATTTCTAACTGCTTCCCCTTTTCTACCAATCCGCCAGGCACAATCTACTCTGCAATCAACACATCCTTTGGCAACGAGTGTATCTTAGCCAAAGTATCCAAATGACTTTCAGCAACTATGTTCTCATCTTCTATCTATGTCATCAGTTCCTTTAGCTGAGATACTGCCCTGTGCATGTTCTCCAATTCAGCCGGTATTGGTTTGAATTGCTCTGAAGCTTGGTGAATGATTTGTTCCTTCTAGTGGGCAATAGCTTTGACCTGGTCCCTGCATCTTCTACCTCCTGCATCAGATGATCACTCACCTTGCTCATGTGCTTTAGAATGGGCGAGATGAAGGTTTGGAACCTTAGCAATGATCTCGCATAGCTGGAACACTTGCTTTTGCAGCTTGGATCTCTCAACCTTCTCTTTGTCAAGCTTAAGGAATAAAGCGTTCATTAGTGTCTGTGTATCCTGCTTTAATCCTTCTGTAGTAGTTTGACCTATTGGCACTTTGGTCACTACTATATCAGCCTACCGTGAGCTCTCCCTTGTGCTTTCCTTCTGCTGGAACAGATAACTCAGCGAACTTCATCCCGATTCCTCAATAATCAACCTAGAAGTCATTTTGGCAACTTTAGGTCTTCTATCTCTTCCACCCAAACTCAGGAGCAGCTGAAAGTCGTGTTCTTCCAGGTTGATCTCCTCTCTGGCTTCTGGGATTGTCTGCAAAGCTAACCATGATGAAAAGTTGCTTCTTGGGGAATGAGAAGTCGCCGAGTGCACCACCATCTCATGCTCTGATTCTGCTCTATCAGAATTTGCCACCGTGTTATGACTGCCACCCTCTGAATTGTCCAAAGATAATGCTTTTTCAAACTCCGCCATCTGTGCTTTCAACTTCTCTACAGATTGGATTTTGAATCAGCTTGGGCAAAATTGTTGTGGACGGTTTCCAAGCCGAGTTCTTCAAGCAGGGTTTTGAGGTTTTTGGTAACTATTTGATAGATCTTTTCAATCAGGTGGTTAGCGTGGGCTTCCCTCCTACCTGGTCTCATCATATCATTCACCCGATCCACAAAGCTGGGTCCATTTCTGATCCGAACAACTACAGGACTATCATGGTGGGCCATTCTTTCTCCAAACTCTATGCTACTATCCTCCACAGGTTGTTGTCCGAGATTTGGGAGCAGAAGAAGCTTAGAGCCAGAGGTCAAGCTGGTTTTCACCCTGGTTACCACACCATCGACCACATCTTCACCCTTCGGGTTATTATTAAGGAGGCTTGTCACCGCTCTTCGAAAGTTTATTGTTGTTTTGTAGACTTTCGAAGAGCTTTTGACTCCATACCTCGCATGGCCCTCTTCCAGCGACTCCAAGACATTGGTATTTTTGAGATTCTTATTATCGCCATCAGCGCCTCTATGAATCCATCCTTGGTCGTCTTCGTAGTGCACACGGATTTTCTGATCTCATCAGGAGCATCATTGGGGTTAAACAGGTGCCCCTGTCTCCTACCCTCTTTGGCATTTACATTGATGAGCTGGAATCTTTTCTTCGGGATCACATTCAAGAAGGGGATGGTTGCCTTCTTCACCATGTCTTGATTTCTATTCTCCTATTTGCCGATGATATTGTTTTACTCGCCTCTTCTCCTGAGGGGCTTCAAGACAACTTGATGCACTTGCTTTATTCTGTGATCTTCGGCATTTGACGGTCAATCTAGGTAAGACCAAGGTCATGGTCTTTAATGGGTTGAGGACATCACACCTCCATTTCTTCTTGAGGGCGGAGGTTGAAATTACTAATACATACACCTACGGGAGTCCAGTTCTCAGGGCCTAGATTTAGTATGAGGCATGCTCTTCATACCGAGGGTGAATAAAGGGTATGGGTCTCTTGCCATTCTCGAGAGACAGTGTTTTCGGCACCACTTCCAGGACATCTCCTCCAAGATGTTTCTTATGAACTCCCTCATCCGCCCCACTTGTTCTCTATGGGTCTGTTGTCTGGGGGCCCTCCCTTTTGGACACAATTTGGCTTCTGCTAAGAGGATTCAGACTCTCCTCCTTCGCCGCTTCATCAATGCAAATAGACAACATATTATTTTGGCAGAGTTCGAGCCCGACCTTTCCGTCTAGAGACTATATTTGACATCTCAACCTTTCTTCACCGTATCAGGAGGTTTGGTGATCTCTCCGGTGAGCAGGACAAGTATCCGTATCTCGCTTATTGTTCTTCTGTGAGTATTGCCCAGTTTTATGGGCCATTGTTGGTTTTGAGCCTTGAGCCTTCTGGACTCGTTGGACTTGGTATCCAGTTGATCACCTCCCCCTTTCCAGTATTCCCTGAATGCTCCTAGTCATCTTTTGCCCACCGAGCAAGTGTTGAACAGGTCCATCCGGAGGATATCTACAGGAGCTTCATTCCGACTACTTGGATGAACCCTCCCGGAGGTCTCGCGCCTAAGATGTCCTTCTGCGCAGAGCACTTTCTTGAAATCAGAGATGGACTCATCATCCGCCCTCACTACACCTCTCGTCACTGGGTGCATGCCCTTCGTATACCTCTGAGGTCAGTTTGAGTCGGCTCCCACAGACTTCGGTGCGAGACTAATCACCACATTGATCGGGAGGATAGACTTTGTAGGCTTTGTAGCCTTCGTGGGAGGAGGAGACCGAGACTCATTTCATCTTCCGCCTTGCCCATATACTATGAGATCGGAGGACGATTTCACTTCTTTTCAAAGGGATTCGACTCTCCCTGGTTCTTCTTGAGGATATATTGACCAAAGTGTCTTGCCCTCTACATCCATGAGTCTTTGTTGTTAGAGACCACTGATTCTTCATCCCCCTTCGAGAGTCATCCCCACGAGATGAATTACTGACCTTCTTTCTCGGTTCTACCCACAGTGGAGGAACTAAGCGACCAGAGCCTTTCGACCTGTGTCAATGCATAGATCAGTTCGTCCCCGGTTGGACCTTCATACCTCCCTCGATCACCACCAGCAGAATCGGATGCACACATTACTGAGAGGCAGCCCACTGTTCGTCCCCACTGTCGTCGCGTCAATCTTAGATCTCAGCAAGGGAGGAGGTTCTCGCCCCCCTCTTCGGGTTGTCAGTTCATCAGGAGCTTCTTTTCGTCGGCCTCTAATGTTAGGAGTGGTGTGGCTACCATTCCTGAGTAGACCATTGGTCCTCGTTTCCCCCATCTTCATTCCCTTCTTTGTTCCTCTCGTCTTTCTCCCCCAATTGCTCCATTGCCCCGCTTTATGGGGTATTGGCTTTAGTTTCCTTTACTGCTTTCTTTTCTCATTTTTTTGTTTTTGGGAACTCGTTTGAGTTGTCCCCACTCGCACTTTGTATATTGTTTGGGTTGCAGTCCCATTGACCTACTTTTGTGGTCATTCGTTGGACATTAATATATTTATCTTTATCTTTATCTGCATGGATAGGTGAAGACACGAGTGGTCGAGGAGAAAATACAAATGACGCTGGATTCAAAGGAGGAACAACAAGATCTCTCTGGAGGTTCCGGGGCTGCTGAAGTGCTATGAGTTGATGTTGGAGAAGCTTTAGAACTAACACGATAGTTGTAGATTTGGCCTTCTCCTGTATGTGAGACTTCTTGTGAACTTTAAGCTTTTCCGGCCTTCTGCTGCTTTCACCTTTGTGCTTTCTTTTGTTGGAGTCTCCTGCGGTAAAGTTGTCTGTGATCTGATTCATCAAAGCCTCATCTAGGCAATACCCCTTTGTCAGCAACCAGTTTGAAGTGTTAACCAAAACTGCGGAAGATCTTTCTTCAATCGTCTGACAGCCACCAATGTTTTCCTGAAGAGCAGCTCTATCTCCTCCCATCTGATGATACGAGTCAAGTATCACATGCCCATCATCTGCGAGATCTGCAGGTATCATGCCAAACCATAATCAGACACTTGTTGCACCGATAACCTGCTGAAGTCTTTCTTTCTGACTTCATACTCGTTCCTGCACTTCATCCAGAAGTCCTCCAACGAAGGCACATGTGAGTATTCCTGGGAGATTGTCTTCTTTGCTACTCCATATGGGTCAAAGTTTAGCCATGTTGGGAAGAACTCGGGCTCATACTCAGAAAACATTTCAGCTTCGACTCCTCTAGCTTTGTGGATGCTCTGACAGCTGTAGTAACCCACTGTGACTGGAAAGAAACCTGTAGACTTGTGTCGCTTTGATTTTAAGTCATGCATCTCCACGAGTTGTCTGCACAACTCCATGATGACCCACTTGTCATTTGGATACCTCGGTAACTTTACTGGTTCTCCCAAAAAGCCAGTCACCCTGAGATAGGTGAAGTCTGCAAACTGGATGAAAATGCAGCCATGTTGAGATACAACTTCCCAAGCTTCTTTGCTTACCCTATTGGTCTTCAAATCACTATTTAGTTTGCAGATGAATTCATAGAAGAACCCATCGTTGACCGCTTTGTAATCCTTGTGGTACTCAAGAACTGTCAACTGTGGATAGCAATCAAAGATAAGATCTTTCGCCAATATGCCCCCATCTATCCAAACTTAGAAAATATACCCTATGATGTTTGCTACATATACCAGGTATGAAGCCATTTTGAAGCTGTAAGTCCACCTCACACTCCGAAGTTACTCACCGATGTTGTCACTGATGATCTTTGCCCAATTGATTATTGAACCAGCTCTATTGATCTCGATAGTCCTCATGAAAGCATACATCCATGAGTGAAAGTTGTGAGTATTGGCTTCTCCACTTATCCTGTAAAGCAATTTAATGATATCATCCACCTCCTGCACCAAGTTAGATCGCGGAAGAGTCCTCGGGAACTTTGATGGGGACCTGGGCTTCTTCATATATCATTGTTCATTATGCCCACGCAATCTGCTTTGTGTTTCTCCCATCTGTTACTTGCATCCAACATGCTAATTGCAATCACCACCGTTCATGTCGGAATCTTCAGACAATAATTAATAAACTATGCATCCAACCTAATAATTGTCTTTCCCGCAGCATCCCGGATTGTTCTGGAAAGAGGATGATATGATCTTGCACACTCCATGACAAATTTGGGCAACTGAGTTGTGACTGGGAATGTTGATGCTTGAATAATTCCACTACTTTTCATTGCCCGCATGAGAAATGTATTTCGGCCTAGATTTGTCAATTATTTCGGAGATGGGTTCCGGCCTATGTCTGTGTCATTGATATCAACAAATCTGGAAGCTATGCATGATTCTGCTGATCCCTCTTTGTCATCACGCTTCATCATGGCTAGAGCAATCTTTTTCTGGCAATCTTTGTCTATGTTCTTTTTCTTTTAATCCTGTCGAATTCTTTATAACTGGATCAATTCATGCAGATCTAGCAATTTCTTCATATTCGGAAGATATATTCAATGTACCTAACATTGATTTGGACTCCCTTTCACCTGTATGAACACCTGTAATGAATACCTGCAATAATTTCAGACAAATATGAAGTATAGAGCATGAATACTTGATTTACACACCAAAATCTGCATTGAAGCCTGCTGCCCTAAAATTTGAGGCTTTGCTTGCATGCAAAACAAGCATAAATATTTTTAAATTCACCTGGGCACTTATAGCAACATGCAGATAATTATCATAGCATAAATCAAGCTATTCCAACCCTAGGCGCCAAACCTTGAAGCTTCCCGGCAATGAAAAACACCTCCAGATGCACAAATCCTCCTTTCCTTGGCGCCAAAATTGTCCGGGCTGCAATCCTTAGCAAAAAGAATTAATTGCTTCTTCATTATGGCAGCCCATACTTATATAACCCTCAACATTCTATTTCTAATAATTGTCCATCCTATTCCTAGCAATTAATTAATAAACAAACATGTTTATTCACCCAAATTGGGCGCCCAATTTTGCATGCTTGCTGGCTGCCATTAAATAAATTTATTTTATTTATTTTTAGCATGCATCCTTCAGTTGTCTTTGGCTTGACTTCTTGCTTTGACTTTCCATTCATCCATGGCGCCAAAATTAGGCAGAAAAACTATTAATAAATACCATTAAAAGCATTGTTTAATGCCCAAATGGGTCGCACTTTTTGGCAGGGCTGATTTCTAAATATAAGAAGTCAACTTTGATGGGATTATTTACCCTGCACTGCAGCTCCAAAAATCTCTTCTTTCACTTAAGTTGTTTGACTTCCATAATGGGGATTTTTACCCTGCAAGGCAAGTAAGAAATTCCCGCTTTGCTTTCCCATTGCCAAAATTCCCATTATTAAATTAAAATATCTCCCAAAAAGTGCGACTTGCATTAAAATTAGCCCCCTTTGATAAAGTGCGACTTGTATGGGTGAATAAACCTCTTTGGTGGGAAATGTTAGCTTGTCAGCAGCAAAAAAATTCCCATCGGTGCTTTAAGTGATTTTTCTTTATTTTATAATGGGAATTTTCACCCTACAAGGCAAGTAAGAAATTCCCGCCTACTTGCCTCTAATTTTCCCATTGCAGCTTAAGTGACTTTGACTTCATGGGAAAAAGTACCTGCAAGGCAAATAAGAAATTCCCGCCTGCCTGCCACTACTAAAAATCCCATTGCAACTTACACTCATTAATTCCAAAAATGTGACTTGCCTGGGAGAGGCTTTTTGTGCATGACTTCATCTTTTTTGGTCAGAAGCTTGCATTTTGAGGCTGATTCCTTCTGGTGCTACATCGGTAGATGATCTCTAGATGCTTCAGGCAATTAAACAGACTATACTGGACAAGGAATAGACCTAGGGAATTTCACGAAATCAGGTGAAAACCGGAGAAAAATGCAAAAGAAATAAATAAAAGCGAAAAATGTTGCCAAAAGTTGCAAACAATGCCCTGAATTCATTCCTGGTGAAAACCCTATTGAGATGAGTGAATACTGGCATGCAAAACTTCAACAGATTCAACTGGAGCACAATTTACTTCAAACGGGCATTATTTATTCAATAAATAATTAAATAAAAAAATTCTCTTGACAAAACTTGGCGGAAGGATAAAATGAGTTTGGGCATCTGGGTATTTGTCGAAATTGGCTCATATGATTCACTAGGAATATCCTAACATAATATAGACATCTTCTGGCAATAAAAACACAAAAAGACCCGTTATTTTAAAAGAACGAAATTTTTTTCAAATGGGTAGTCCCAGATTTCAGGGTGAAATCTGGGACACCATGCCATCACTTTCAAGACATCCTTTCCAAGATATCTCTCTCTCGACTCCTCGGTTAGGCCCACTGCTTTGTACGGTTCGGAGATTTGGGGCCCCTCCTCTTGGATTCGATTGAGCTCTATTGAGCGTGTCCAGATCCTTATGCTCAGGCGTATCATCAGGTGCAAAGAGACCGTTCCTCATAACATTATTCTTGTTGAGTTTGGGGCTCGCCCTTTCAAATTGGAGACCATCTTCAGTCTTGTGTTGATGTTACACCACATTTGAGGTTTATCTGGTTCTTCTGTTGACAGAACAGGTACATCTACCTTGCCTATTGTTCCTCTAAAGCTATTGCCTTCTCAGATCATAGCAGTCGATCTCGCTGCTGGTATGCCTGCGTTTCATGCCTTCTTGGATCCATTGGCATCTAGATGGACCGCCTCCCACCTTTCAGCTACTCCCTAGATGCCCTGCCCATCTCCTCCCGAACCAACAGGACCTTCACAAAATTATCAAAGATGATATCTACAAACAGTTCATTCAGCACACTTGGACCAACCCTCCGAGGGGGCTACGTCCGAAGATGTCCTTTTACACTGCACACTTTCTTGAGATCCGTGACGGGCTCATCATCAAACCCATGTACATCTCTCGGCACTGGTTACAGGTCCTTCGTATCTCCCTTGGTCAGTTCAGGGTGGGCTCTCATCGTCTTCGTGTGGAGACTGACCATCAGTTAGACCGCTCGGAGCGGACTTGCCTGCTTTGTTCCCTCTAGGAGGTTGAAACTGAAGAACACTTCATTTTCGGTGTCCTGTTTACTACAAGATCATGGGGAGATTCCATTTCCTGTTTCGTGAGCGTCCTTCCTTCGCAACTTTCTTTAGATACTATGATCAGAGATGTCTTGCTCTTTATCTGCAGGAGGCCCTCAGGTTTCGAGACAGGCTCCTTCACCCTCCTCCTAAACGGATGGATACTAGACAGATCACCTCATTCTTCTCGGTGCTCTCCCCGGAAATAGGGGCACCAAGCGGCATCTTGATACAAGTATGGACCCACAATTCAAATCGGTCAGGACTCGGAACTCCATTTCTTTCACCAGAGGCTCCCTGCCATTGGCGCGCCCCAAGGCCCCCTCACTTAGACAGAGATCCACCAGGCTTACACAAAGGCACCGTCTCTCTCCCGGACATCGGCTTTCCAGACATTCTACAGTTTCAGATATTGGACATCGGCGCATTGCGAGCTACTTCCAGCCGGCCTCGATTGTTAGGTGATGGTGTTGGGGGTGTTGCTCCTTCTTTCGCTCCCCCCCACCTTCACCGTCACCCTCTTCTCCTTCTTTTCTAGTTTCTCAACATTTGTTGCTTCCTTCTCTTCTTCTCCATTCTCTCTTCGTGTTTCGGGCGACCCGTTTGGGTCCTCTTGTTGGGTCTTTTGGCTTTGTACTCTACAGTCCCATTGACCTACATTTGTGGTCATTTGTTGGACGTTAATAAAATTATCTTATCTTATCTTATTATCTTATCGCCTTAGGTGTTATGTTGTTGATTTACGGAACATAAACCATTCGACTTCTTCCACACCCTCGTGTTTGATCTTTGTAATGTCCCTTTCTAGGGCTGAAACTGAAAAACAAGGAAATAGCACAAACCCCAATCTGAATTAAATCTGATTTTTGGACCAGCAAACTGAAAATTAAATCAGTACGGTACAACAGTCTGATTTTAGGAACAGCAGCTTGTAAACAACAAGATTTCACCCAAATAACACCCTTAAACTCATCCACAATATTTATAAACCTTTTAGGGATACTTTAGAACAATTTCCACCATGAAAATCAAGCAAATACTCAGCTGGAAAATTATTTATTAACAGAAGTACAGCTAAGAGAAATAATCAAAATGGAGGTTTCCAAACCCCAACAATGACCAAATATGAATGATTTCAGCCTTATAAATTATGCCAAGTCTGAATATCCAATAATGAGTGCCGTGCCCTAGAAGGCACTTAAAATGACTTCAACCCTAGTTGCTCCCTAGGAGAGGGACTCAAAATCATGCAAAAGCTCTTTGTAGGTCTTCTTCTTGATGCCCTAGATATAAACCAGCAAGAGGATCTTCAATATTCTCCTTCACACCACCCAATTTGGAGAGTTTTCATTCTCCAAATGCCACAAGGAAGGTTTTCATCCTCCTTGGATGCCACACTATGGATTTTCGCCCTTAGTGGAGTTGGAAATAGAGCAAACAGCCCTAGAGTCCAAGTAGATAAAGTATATATGCCAAAAAGTGATGTGCAAATGAGCCCTAAGACTCCTCTTATACCCTTTGGTTGGCGCCAAGAGTCATAAGGTGTAGACTGACCTCTTAAGCTTGCTTTATCTTCTATTTCCATGTTGGAAACTTCCCAACCTTGCCGACCTCTTAATGAGCTTTACTTTATCTTTTAATTTCATGTTGGGAGCATTATAATCCCAGCCGACTTGCCTTAGGGAGTAAAACACCAAAGAAAAACATTAATAACAATAAAAGAAAATAAAAACGAAACCCAAGGACTTCCCTTGTGCAATTCCTTCTTGGCCATGGGAAGAGAAATGGCAAGAAGTCTTCAATTGGTGCTAGTTTGAAAAAGGGGACATTACAATATTCTTCATCAGCTCTATGCTTATCCGAGGAATCCTTCCTTGTAGGGCTATTTATACTTGTACTTGTCTTATGGCTCAAGGTTTAGCCAATTTAGGTTAACTTGTTTTGCTTTGTTCACCTTTCGTAGCAATGTGTTTTAGCTACTTTTCCTATCCTAGGTTCTTTCTATCCTAGTAATGTAGCAGATTTGTTTTTCACGAAGGTCATCAGACTGCATGGGTTACCATAGAGCATAATGCGTGACAGAGATACTAATTTGTTGGACATTTCTGGAGAACATTGTGGAAGAAGTTGAACACCCAGCTATAGTTTAATTCAACCTATCATCCTCAAACAGATGAGCAAACAGAGGTAGTCAACAGAAGCTTGGGAAATCTGTTGCAACGTTTGGTTGGAGAGAATCCAGGATTATGGGTCTTGCACAGGCTGAATTTGCATACAAAAATTTGTTGAATAGAACTGGTGGGACACCAGTCCAGAATATATATGGGAGTACCCCAGTGTTACCTAAGACTCCGAGACAGCATAACGGGGTTTCCGGATGGTAAAAATTTCTAAATTTTTGGGATGGCGAAAGGGCGGCTAATAATTAAAAATATATATAAATATTTAAAATATAAAAATATAGTGACTAAACTATATAAATAAGCTGAAATAAAACCATTTGAGACTTAAATAAGATGAAATAAAACCATTTGAGATTTAAATAAGCTGAAATCATAAATATCAAATACATTTAAATTATTAATTAATAATTATACATAATTTAATAAAACCATTTCAATTTGAGACTTAAAATTAAATAAGCTGAAATAAATTATAAAACCATTGTGATTGATCAAGTGACAATAGTTGATATTCATATCATTAATCTCAAATTCAAATACACCATGTCATGTTGAAGTTATTCCCAAACTCATGGATACATCACAGTTGTCTTTGTTACCAAGCCAGATTTAGAAATTATTTTTCAGATGTTTCCCAAGTTTTCTAACAGGGTAGGATTATATATGAAGCACTGCACCACCAGCTTCCTAATATTTGCACCATTGTATTCACTTATGCCAAAAACTGTGTGGACAATGAATACTGATCTGGACAAAACCCTTTCTAACAGGGTAGGATTATATATGAAGCACCGCACCACCAGCTTCCTATTATTTGCACCATTGTATTCACTTATGCCGAAAACTGTGTGAACAATGAATACTGATCTGGACAAAACCCTTCCAGAAAAATTGAGAAAGACTTAAGAGGACAAAGCTTTAGAAAATCCAGTTGACTGTGAGAATACTCCCATCAAATGTAAGCATTGTCATGTATATGGGCATTGCCTGCTAACCGTCCAGCTCCACAGAAGGCTATCCTTCCATAAGAATGGGAATGCATTAGGTGAATTTGTGTTTGAAATCACTTTGCACCATTGTACTCACTTATGCAAAAAACTGTGTGAACACTGAATATTGATCTGGATAAACCCCTTCCAGAAAAGATTGAGAAAGACTTGAGGACGTTGCTTTAGAAAATCCAGTTGAGTGTGAGAATACTCCCTTCAAATGTAAGCACAAAAGGTGGCTCCTATTCAAACAAACTCATAGAACATCCAACGAAGTCAGCAGAGAGTCAGAGACCCAATATAACATCAAGCCTTAAAAAGCTTTAAACAATTATATATTTCCCCATAAAGATAATTTCACAGAATATTCAAGGTGAGGATCTCAAATTCAAACAGCGAGCTCTTAAAGCACATCGTCGAAAAACTCAATAAGAAATGCTTCCTCCATGAGAAACAAAGCTCTAGTCTCTTTATTAAATGGTTTATTCATCTAAACATATTTGGCCAGTAGCTAGATCATTGCAGTGGAGATCAAATGGATGATTGGGAGGGACTGTTGCTCTTTAGCATATGACAAAACTATGGTCCTACAAATAATTTGGGGAACTACAGCCAAGTCTTTATTTCCTTTGAATTTGATAAGGAAATAAATGTTTCTTCTATTACATGCCTTTTCCTCCATGTGAAATTATCTAACAGAGTAGAGAATCTTCCCCCTAATTTATTTTGAAGAAGACTTTAGCACAGTCTTATATAGACCAGAGAGAAAGGGAGGCCTTGCTTTCACTGATGAAGTAGCTGAATATAATGATCTCATTGACACTAATTTATTTTTTTAAAGTGTTTTTTTAAAGAAAAACTTTTGAAAGACGTCCCTCAAACGTCCAGACGTCCCCAAAACGTCCCAGACGTCCCTAACTATTCTGGACATCTCGGGGACGTATCCCCTCTTCTCCTACATTGTGGAAACGTTAAGGGTCATTCCCCCGTCCCGCATCCTCGGGACATCCTGCACACCTGGTTTTGAGGGGGACACGTCCCCGTGTAACACCGGAGTAGCCTGCGAGGGTTACAAAGTTGTGAGATATCTATGACATGGGTAGAGGAAGCGTAGAAGTAGATGACTTCATTGAGTACATGCAAAAGGTACACCATCAAGTGCAAGAGCAATTAGAGAAATTTACTATGAAGTACAAGTAACATGCGGATCGCGAGAGAAGATAGAAAGAGTTTGAAGCGGTGTTGCGCGGGGGACGCGTCCCCTGTTTTGACACGTCCGGGACGTCCGGACGTCCTGGGGACGCGGGGACGTGGGGGAAACGTTTCCCCCACGTTTCCTTTTTTTTTTTTTTTCCAGGAAACGTCCTGGGGACGTCTGAAAACATTGGGAAACGTCCCGGGGACGGGGAAACGTGGGGGGGACGTCCAGACGTCCCCCACGAATTTATTTCCTTTTTTGGCATTTTTTTGCTTTTTGGTGAAAAAATCACAAGGACAGAAAAAAATTGCCATTTTTGGAAAGGGTCCGGGAAGATGTAGTAGCAAAAACTTGCATGTGCCATAACTTTCATTCTGTGGCTCCGTTTCAGGTGTCGTTTTCTCTAAAAGTGCATATTTTATTGAGCTCTATGCATTGATGGCAATAATTTTCTTATTTTCATAAAATCAATTTTTGCACCTTTTTGGACCAAGCAACTTCTTGCAAACTTCTGAAAGAATCATGAGTATTAAGGAATGTATTTGATGTTTATGAGTTCAAGTTTCACCTTATTTAAATCTCAAATGGTTTTATTTCAGCTTATTTATATAATTTAGTCACTATATCTTTATATTTTAAATATTTATATATTTTTTAATTAGCCGTCCCCCGCCTCGTCCCCAAAATTTAGAAATTTTTGCCGTCCAGTCCCCGAGTCCCCGTCCCCCGTCTCGGGTAACTATGGTTTGAAGTAGGTGCTTTATGGTTTTACCTCACCTAAGGAAGGAATCATTCCCAAGGTGAACATATGATGAGTTGATGTGGAAGAAGATTGGATTGTGCAAGGTTTTAAGGAAGTTCACAATGAACACATGAGATAGAGCAAGCAAATGGGGTCGATATTTTGCTTATTTTCATTGTAGCCGATTTGTTCCCTTATTATGAAGGGAAAACAAGTGATAAGAACACAAACTCAAGCTCTGCAAAAGGTGGATTGGAGACAAAAGTTGCCTAGGAAAGAAAGGGAGGAAATTAAGATGGTGATTTACACCAATGTTAGAATATTTAGGCCAACTATAACCAGAATTGTCAAAAGGACGCATGAAGGACGATAAGGAGTATCTAGTGAAGTGGAAGAACAGAGAAACTAGAGATGCAACATGATTGAGTATCCGAATTTGCAAAACACCAAAAATCCTTTCAAAAGCCCATAGAATGTTCATGAGTAGGAGTTCATGGTTCATTTCACTTACCCAGGGTGTATGATGCGAGAGCATCAAGTTCAAAAGCAATCCTACATCAACCAAAAGCAATTAGGAGTAGAAGGAATAAGTGGTCGCAAACATTGTTGTTTTTTTGCGACTCTTGCAAAATGATGTGTAATGACTAAAATATTCTGAAATCTTGCAATTTCACCTCATCTGCAACATCGCACTATGCTAACAATGTTTGAAGGGTTCTACGGAGTCGTCCGTTTCCACTTGTTTGCAAACCTATGCAATACATCTGTGCTTGTGAAGTTCTATGTAATCATGCAGAAATGACATTCTTAGAGCTATGTGTTTGTGAGATCCTACAAAATTCCTTGAGGTTCCGAAGAATCCAGCGTAACGACATAAGTAATCATTTCACGCACCTAAGGAGTTTATCATGACACACAACATGTCACTTGAAGGCCAGAGGGTAATGCCCTAACTACCTGAGCATGACTAAAGAGCAAGTGAAGATTCGTGAAGGGGAGCTGCCACGTCTCAGCTAAGATGTTTCTCTATGAAAATGTTTCCTTCGGAGGGGTGTAGATATCTGGGAATGATCTCCATTTGAGAGGGTTGACTAGAGAGGGTTAGCTAGAGGGAGCTGAAATCTCACAAGAAAGAAGAGACTAGCCGACACTGAGCTTGAGAGAATAGGGAGCCAGCTCACAGCGTGAAGTTCGTAATAGTTCTTCCTAGGGTAATTTGAGTGGCTCTCAAGGAGTAACTTTGCTAGGAGCTTACTATAATCCCACTTTAGGAGTGAGTCAATCCCACTTTAGGACAGATGCTATAATCTCTATGAAGTTTGGATTTTGTCATAAAACTAGGAGTAAGTGGGTCTGCCAGCATTGTAATTTGTTTGAAACCAATAACGAAAAGTTATGTGATGTCCCATTCTAAGTAAAGATCTGTTGTGCAAGTGAAAGTCTAGGCTGCATAGTATAAGGCCATTGTTAACTCTACGCCCTAACCATGACTGCATCTGACAGGTATATGGGTGGACCCTAAGAAGAATGGGAGGACACGTTATGTGATTTCCTACAACACAGGTGCAGTAGAAACAAAGAAGTGTTTCATCCTTCATACCCAACCTACAAGGACATTCAAGTCAAAATTACATAAACATTAAGGCTTGGCTCCATGTTGGAGCTATTTGAAGAGACAAGGATAAAAGTGTTACGGAGGCTGATAACCCCAATCAGTAGGAGAACAACATTCTTAAAGAAACAACTTGCCCCGCAATCTCATGGACCAATTAGTGGGTGGTTGAGGCAATTGTAAAATTTTGTGGTCTAATAGACCACTAGATCTCATGAACATAATTAAAACTATTTCATTTCATAAGTTTTAACAGTGTTATATGCCCCTTCGAGTTTTACAACACCATATAGTCAGTTGCAAACTGCTTTGTCATCCAGTTAATTGCCTATTTTGCACAGTATATTGCCTATTTTGCACTTCAGCATCAAAAACAAAGAAGCATTTCATCCTTTAATACCCAACCTACAAGGACATTTGAGTCAAAATTACATAAACATTAAGACTTGGCTCCACGTTGGAGCTATTTGAAGAGACAAGGATAAAAGTGTTATGGAATCTAATAACCCAAATCAGTAGAAGGAACAACCTTCTTAAAGAAACAAATCGCCCTGCAATCTCATGGACCGATTAGTGGGTAGTTAAGGCAATTGTAAAAATATGTGGTCTCATAGACCATTAGATGGCATGGACATAACACTATTTCATTTATCAGTTTTAAATATGCCCCTTTGTGTTTTATAACACCATATAGTCAGTTGCCTAGACGATATGCTGAAAATTCTCCATCTAGGGAGGGGCCATCCAAAAATGCCTAGGCCCCTCCATCTAGGGAGTGGGCCCTCAAAATGTTGTCCAAGTTATCACGGACAATGCCAAAAATTGTAGAGCAGCAGGGATGATTGTAGAGGGGAGATATGAGCACATATTTTGGACACCTTGTGCAGTACACTCCTTGAATTTGATGCTGCAGAAGATTGGAAAAATACCATGGATAGAGGAAATTTATACGAGAGGCAAATGAGATTCAAATGTTTGTCACAAATCATCATGTCTCATGCTATCTTTAGGAGGTTCTCAAGGTTGGAGTTGCTGAAGGTAAGGGAACAATTTACTAGTTTCTAATTTTTATTAGCTAACTTTCTATGAAATATCAAATTATTAATTGAATTTCTTTTAAATTTAATTTTATATTTTATTAACTTGTTTTAATTTATTTTAATAGGTTGCTGAAACAAGATTTGTCTCTCACACGCTCGTCTTGAGATGACTTGTGAAGGTAAAACAAGCCTTAAGCAATATGGTGATTGATGATGTTTGGTCCATGTGGAGGCAAGGAAACACAGAACGAGCCATCAAAATAAAATCATTGATACTTGATGATGATTGGTGGGCAAAGGTTGCATACTTGCTTAGTTTTATTGAGCCTATTTTATCCATGATTAGATATGCAGACAAAGATCACGCTTGCATAGGAAAGATCTATGATGGCATGGACTCTATGCTTGAAAAATTAGAGACATCATACAAAAAAAAAGCAAGATCCTAAAGAAAACTTCTACAATGAAGTTAAGAGCGTGATCATGAGGTGGAATAAAATGACCACCCCATTGCATCTCCTTTCCTATGCCCTAAATCTCAAATATTATAGCAGTGAAATACTTGGGCTACATTGATAAGACAACCACCATATAATGACCAAGAAGTTGCAAATGGAACTAAGGCAGCATTCGGAGGCTTTTTCCTGATCCAGGTAGCTAATGCGGTCCGCTATGAAATGGGGGTTTATGTCTCTTCATCTAATGGTAGCATGGGTGAAATGGATGTTAGTGTAGGATATTTATTTTCCTTGTATTTGTTTATTTACTTGGAGCTTTCCTACACTCATGGGATATGTTTGCTTAGTTGTAGCAGTTGTGTTGAGTTAGCTTACCAGTTAGGTTGAGTTAGCTTACCAGTTGTGTTCAATTGGCTCACTAGTTGTGTGGAGTCAACTCTACTTCTAGTATCAGTTAGTGAGAGTTATTCCCCACTAATCTAGGAGGAGGTTGCACATTCACCACCTATATGTACTTGACTTGCATCATTCTATTACATGGTGAATATGGAGCATGGAGCATTGAGTTGATTTGGAGCCATTCTTGCCTTTGTGAGTTTTGATCATATTGCATCTTATTGTTAGTTATTTTGATTTCTGCAATTGCTCGTGCATTCGTTTTTCATCAGAGATCCACAAACTCTAATAATGAACGCATTACATGACAAGTAAAACCTAACCCCAGTCATGTGGTGGTATGTACATGGCCATGATGCCAAGTACCTACGACCTGTTGCCATTAAAATCCTCTCACAGGTATAAAATATTAAAATGAAATCAAAATTTTGTTTATTAATTAAAAATGTATGTTCTTAGTAAATTAATATTATTACTAATTGGAAATTTCTAACTTCTTTTTGTAACAAGTGGCTAGCAATTCTTTAGCAAAGCGGAATTGGAGTACATATACCTTCATCCACTCAGCCAAACGGAACAAGTTAGCATCCAAGAAGGTTGAGGATTTAGTGTATGTACATTCCAATTTGCACATCCTATCACACAAGACTGAAGGCTATATTAGAGGTCCCAACAAACTTTGGGATATTGATCCTGAGACTAGTGACTTTGATGCTTCGCTACTACTCTTAGCCAACTTTCACTGCTTGGTATTGATGAAGAAGAATCGGGATCTTTTGCACAAGGGATGGATAGTGGAGCTAGTGGGAGTGGAGTGTCAGTGGTGTTCATGGAGATGATTATGAGGAAAATCTAGATGATATATTCTAGAATCTAGATTATTATCATGTATATGTGAATCATTGAAATTGTAACCATGTTGAATGATGAATCTTTAGAACTTCAAATTTCAATGAATACAAAATATTTTGAGTGCTTTATCAATTATCTCTTATGGTCCATGGAGTACAATTATAAAATGAGTACTATGCATATATATATATATATATATATATATATATATATATTGTACGGACGTTTCCCGTAACGTTTCGTACCCAAGGTTTTTTGAAAATTGGCGTTTCCGCATTTCGTACCCGTTTCCGTTTCCTGGCAACATAGTTCAAGCATTGTCCTGCTCCATGTTTGATCTATTTAGCTGGGCTTATGCTGTTTTATGTTTATAGAGAACATTCTATATTTTTAATTCTGGTTGATCTCAGTTGACTGTCTACTGCTTGAGAATTGGTTTATTTTATTCAGTCGCTGCTGCTAGTTTAGTTTTCTAAGACACAAAGCTGCTATGATGAGATATTTAAGTGATCAGTCACTTCGACCAGACACTTACAAAAATATCCTTAAATTCTTCATAGGATGAAAGCAAAAGTCAAATAATGTTTAGAGTCAAAGGTCCATATGATCTGATAACTCCTTTCATGGGACCACTAGATGACAGCTCAACACAAAAGACAAAAGATACTTCGACTATTTCCACCATCCCTTCAGCGCTCTCAATAGATACTTCTAGTTTACTGCTAAGGATTGCATAAGAGTGCATTATATCATCAAGTGATACCATTTGACAAATCTTGAGAAACAGTACAATCATTGAATATAATTATCACCATTGATTTGCAGCTGTGTGATACTACCGGTAAGGCCCTGGGCTTAAAACTACATTGGAGATGCATTGTTCACTTCCTTGCTTTATGCATTTCTACTAGCTTCTATCTGCAACAAAATTTTCATTGATTGTTTCCAGTCACATATGAACATTAACACCATTTATTTCTTTTTATTAAAATCTTGTTTGTTTGGACTTGGGGAGCTCAAGAAAGGAATTGGATTACCATAAATTGTAACAACCATGATCTGTTTCTTAACTTAGTGCACAAATTTTAATGCAGAATCCTCAAATAACTCATCAATGTAAGTACTACCATTACAAAAAAACTGTACGGGATATAATTATTCCAACACATTTTATGTAAGAAATTGTGAGAGAATTTATGTCAAAAAAACTATTTTATTGATCTATAATGAATATGACAAGAGGCATAGAATTTGGCTTGACCAAGCTAATCATAAAAAACAAATACTGCTTAAAGAATGTAAGGAATAGGTAATATTACTTTGCCTGTCAAGATTATGACCCCAATCTTGATATCATCCCGTGCATCATTAAGAGCTCGCATCATTTCTTTTAAAGTCTGTGGCCGAAAAGCATTCCGTTTCTCTGGTCTATTTATAGTAATCTACAAAAAAAGGAATGTTACATAAGGAAATTGCAATTATATTTAGTATTTACCACCTCGAATAACCTTCTTAACAAGCCCTCTTATCCCATATCCAAAAGCTTATTGTAATAAACTGTAAACAAGTGTTGCAGGAACTCAATATTCTTACAATGTTCGTAGCCAGATACCATATTACTTCATTTCATTATCATACCAAAGAACATCCAACTTGTAGGTCCTTACATTGACTACAATGAGAAAGACAATAAGACTGACTGTGATTCGCTTATTGATGATTTGTGCAAACATTACGTGGAGGCCATTTAGATTGATTATCCAGGCATTTATGTTAGTAGTGGTCTCATTAATCTTATCTCAAAATTTTACAATACGAAATTGGCAAAAAAATTGGAGACCTGTTGTATTGTTTAGTGCTTCTTAAAAAATTTAGCTAAACCATGCTTAATGATTAAAGCAGATCCTTCATGTGCAGTTCCCACCTACTCAAATTTAATTTAAAGAGAGAGATGTAATCCTGAGAATCTAATCACCGACTAGGAGGTTATAGAATGAGCTAATGTTTCAGATCATAATACTTCCATGGCTTTAATTTGATTTTAAGAAAGTTTGTGATAAGATTGTATCAACATAATTAAAAATCAATTGCTCTCTGGCTGATTGTTTCTTCCTGAAGAATTCATAAAGGCAAGGTCATTGGCTTTCCCCTTCTCTTTTTGTGTTAGTAACAAGAGCTCTGCACTACCCATTGCAAAATGTGACATTAGGCCTCCTCTTTAGGAACTGTCTATGCCAGCTATGAATGAATTATCTCTTGCATACTTTGCCAATGATACTGTCATTAAAGTTGGACCTTGAAGGACACAACTAATTTGTCAAATAGATTGTCTCTGTATTGCCTGGCTTTCGGTTCTAAGACATTGGACTAAATTTGAAGTTATTTGGTGGGATTTTGCTCCTCATGATTGGTTGGATTTGAAAGGACGGACGTAGAATGGCCCTAGGAAGGTAATTAGAAATCTTGGTAGTCCTTTTAGTTTTGGCTCAAATGTTTCTTTTGATGATATGTGATATCGGTGTTACAACAAAAATGAAGTCAAAATTTTCAAATGGTAGGGTGATTGCCTTTCCCTAGCTGGCAGATTTCAAGTCTGTCAAAAGATCTTATCTTTGTCAAATATGTTTTTTATTATTGTTTAAAAATTAACAATTTCATCATTCACAAATGTCAGTCAGAGAGTTGTAGACTGATGTCAAAGGAATCAGGAAAAGACGAGCAAGAAATTTGAGACTCTGTTCCATGCCTCATGATTATGGGGACATGAGCTCATAAATCTCCATGCACAAGATAGTCTTTGACCCATTGGTGCATCAATAAAAGTATTGATGGAAAGGATCCTTGGTAAATTTCAAGTAGGAATATCATTTCGAGGGCTCTTCTACAGGCACACATTAGAATAATATTTCTTTATTTTGATTTAATTTATTCAATTTTGGAAGCTGATGTCATGTTCTTCTGTGTTTTAATCTATTTGAAAGGTTTAGACTGTAATGAATAAGTGTCCATCTTCTTCCTGAGCTTCTATCGACACTAAGGTTTTGTTTTAGAATTAGAAATATTCAGTTGAAATTATTTTTGGATGGTGCTTTTAGTGGGCAGAAAAGACGGGGACGTTCTTCTTTTCAATGAAATGGCAAAGGTATCTATTTGTTTAACATGCTTGTGGTCATTTTCTCACATTTGTGAACCAAAGTCGACTAATATTAAAAGTGCTTTTCCCAAGATAAACTCTCTAGATACAGTTTGTTTTAAATTCATAAAATGGCACTTTGCACCAAAACAAACACTTCTATAAACACCTCATTTTAATGGTCGTTTCATTTCCGTAGTAAATATTAATGCAAGGCTACATGATAGTTGATACAATATTTTAATAAGGCTGATCTAAGTATCAATGTACTTCCGTGCAAATTTTCCAGATAAACCAAATTTCACAAAGCATTAACCCAATCGTTGCCTGCCATATGAATGAAAACCAGCTGAGACCTCAGTATAGTTTCTGATTCACTCAAAAATCCATTTGAAGCATTTGAATGTCACCATTCTCGCAGTCATGACATAACAGACAATAACAATATAAAGGACTGCTGCTAGTCCCAGTCCACATCATTAGTGGCTAACAAAAACTAGGATAGTGAATAATATGGGTCTATTACAGAGAGAAAAGGAAAAGAAGGAGATTCCTGAGCTGCAAATCATCTGTGTGATCTCCAAAGAATGAGACTAAACCATCCAACAAGTCTTATATATCCTTAAGAAAAACTTCTAGAATACATGACATAAAAAAGCGAGGTCTTTTCTTGATTTTACTCAATATGGACACAACAGTTATCAGTGCTGTCATTGCCCACAATAGACCTTCACTCCATAAAGAAGCAATTGACTGCACCTTCAAAAGTAATGGAGGATAGTCTCGGAATAAAAAGCAGATGACATTTAAGTCCAAACACAAAGAAGGAAGATGGCATTTTTGTGACATTATTGACTCACATAATCATCACATTTACACTAATTTGTAAATGTTAAACTTTAACATCAACAAGTCAAAGACAGTCAAACTCAGTCAAAACCCTTTACTTTCTATCTTGTAATGTCCCCTTTTTGAATTAATGCCAAATGGAGACTTCTTGCCATTCTCTTCCCATGGCCAAGAAGGATAAGTGAACAGGGGAAGTAATTGAGCTTCGTTTCAGTTTTCTTTTATTATTTTTAATGTTTTTCTTTGGTGTTTTACTCCCTAAGGCAGGTCGGCTGGGATTATGAGATTCCCAACAAGGAATTAAAAGATAAAGTGAAGCTTGGAGGTCGGTTTTCACCTATTTGGCCTTTGGTGCCAACCAAGGGATATAAAAGGAGGTCGTTTGGCCTCATTTGGATCATCTTTGGTGCATATACACTTACTATTTTGGTTTTTGGGCTGATTGCTCAATACCTTTCCACTTGAGGACGAAAACCCTCTTGTGTGGCATCCAAGGAGGACAAAACCCTTCCTTGTGGCATAGTGGAGAACAAAAAATTCTCCATATTGGTGAATTGAAGACATTTATTGAAGACTCTCTTGCTGATTTGGATCTAGGGCATCAAGAAGAACACTTAAATCTGAACGCCTAAAGGATAAAACCATTAATCCAATTATTCATCATTTAAGCCAAATTCAAGATTTATTATTGTCAGCGACAAAGAATCGAAATACATTGATAGTGATAAATGATAGATCATGTAATGTCCCCAAATGGGCAAATCTTGCCCCCAAACAGGACAGCAGTAATTCCTATTCAAATCAGCTAGTAAATAGTGAAGTAGAGCACATAAAAATTATAAAATGCTGCAGATCTGAATTATTTCTAGAAAGCACGACTTGCATAGGAGCTTGAAAACATTCAAAACTGAAGTAAAATCATTGTGTTCTTCACCAAAATTTATCAACTAATTTTAATTATGCAAGAACACTATAAAAATACCTGATGTGGAGCAACTGAAGGCTGGAATTTATTTATAAAATTTGCAGATGAACAATTCTCAGACAAGACTAAAAACGGGGTTTCCCAAGCCCAAAAATTACACCAACCAGCTGATCTTGGCTCTTAAAAATCAGATTATTGAACAGCAACTCAAATATGATTTCAGCGTGCCCTAGATCACTCAATACTGCATACAATGTGGGTCACTCCACTATAGGAATGCTAGAAAATGAAGGTAGAACTCAACAACAATTATCCTCCTTCAAAAGCCCGTCTGGTTTACCCTAGTGGTGGGGAATGTGGGTTATATGTGGGAGGTCTCGGGTCCATTCCCGGATGGCCACCTCTATAGCTCGTCGTTACTCGGCTAGGCAATGCCGAAGTAGGTTAGTTGCTTCGGTGGCGAGGTGGCTCTCGGCGTGGTGCCAAGCCGGCTTGGTGTTCAATGCGACGGAGGTCGGGGGACATGAATCCACGTGTTCACGGCGAGGCATGTCCGGCATTACGACACGAGAGGTAACAAAAAACACTTTTAGCCGTCCGGGTTTCCCTAGCGATGGGGAATGTGGGTTATATGTGGGAGGTCTCGGGGTCCATTTCCCGGACTAGCCACCTCTATAGCTCGTCGTTACTCGGCTAGGCAGTGTCATGCGAGTCGAGTCAAGTACTTCGGTGGCTTCGTGGCTCTCAATGTGGTGCGAAGCCGGCTTGGTGTTCAATGCGACGGAGGTTGGGGGCAGGCATGAATCATGTGTTCAATGCAGGCATGTCCTAACATTACGGCACGAGAGGTAACAAAACCACTTTTATCCAATGAGTAGTGGTGTAATGGTTCTTGGGTCTCTTAGTAATTGGGAGGTCCAAGGTTCAAATCTCGGCTCTGTGTTAAGGCAGCCTACTACCAACGGTTTGGATACCCTGGTGATAGGGCACCACGATAATGTGGTTTAATTTGTGGGCTAGCCGAGAGCTTAAACTTCCATCCTTAGATGGTTCCACGGCCGGTGTGGGCTAGTGATGCCACAAAGGGCTAGGGCCCTCTCCTTAGGTAACCTTAGCAAAAAAAAAAAAATCTCCTCCTTGAAACCCTCGCTGGAAATAAAGTAGATCTGCACTTTTCTCCTCAAATACCGCTGGAATTTTGAAGTAGAACCTTGGAAATCAGTAGAAACCCCTGAGTAGGGCTTCCTCTCAAAAGAAAGAAGAGTTTTCTTTCTTCTTTCTAAGCTTAAGAAGGGTTTTCTTCCTCTTAAGAAAAACTTCAAAGGGTTTTCATCCTTTGGAGTTGAATTGGAAAGCATGCAAGCTTGTACCAAATTTTAGAAAATGATTAGATGCAAAAAGATGTTCTTCCCTTCCATGGTGACTTGCTTTTATAGTTTATTTTGGCCTTTTTGCCACCCAACACAACCAATCAAATCTCTTTTCCCGCATTTAATATTTTCCTTTACCTTTTTCCGTTCTCTACATGGGTTGCATTTTTCCTTATGGGAAAATAAAAATCATAAAGTTAGTTTTTCTTTTTCTATTTTTTCATTAATAAATTAACTTAAGTGCTTAGAATAATATTTTACGATGCACTTTATAATTAATTTATTATGACTTCGTTTCCTTTTTTGCTCATCCCTTAGCCGTCAGGAAATAGTGAATGGGCTAATGGTCTTTGACTAGCTTTGCTTTCGAGAAGGGGATATTACAATCCTCCCCAAATTGCTTGCCCTCTGTTAGCATATGGATTTGCACGCATGCAAATGACATGCAACAGTGTGGGAACGAAGTCCCTCCTCAATGAAGGTGAGGTTGCCTTTATTGAAAACCAAAACTGTATTTACATCTATACATTCAAAATTGTATGTGGGGGGTGTTTTGGAACATCAATGGAAAGAAAAGTGAATGAAGGAGATGGAATGGAATGGAATGGAATGAACTGAAAGAACATGCAAGAGTTAGGTAAAAACAGAGCCTAATATTGCATGAAGAGGAAAGATGAATAACCAACACAAATAAAACGGAGTTTGAGTTAGCCAAACAAGAACGTGTAAAAGGGAACACACATGAGCAAGTAGATAATCAGAGCTTGATCACTGTGAACTAGAACAATCGATTAATAATGTTGACAATAAGATCAAAGATAATATTTGCATGCAAGATTCAAAACACCTAACATCTAATGAACATAAGAACATCAAATGTTACAAGAGACAATGAATGAGACACAAAGTTCGTATTCCATTAACTCCAAAATGTTTTTCACAAAAGAACACAAAGTTTCTTCCTGAAACAAAGCTTGCACAAAAGTATTTTCTTCTCCTCTCTCAAAGTCACCCTTACAAATGAGCCCCTGACTTCCTTTTATAACCCAAAAGTTGGTTACAAAGTAGTTAGGGTTTTACATGATCATTAAATAAGGCACTTAAGTGACTTTGACTTTTTCAACCAACTTTTAAAAAGTGACTAAAAATAGAAACCACTTAAGTTAAAAAGTCATTTAAGGAAAAATACATAAATAAAAGAAATGGGTACATGTGGACCCCACTTAAATGACTTGGATGCACACATAGACATCTTAGTCAGCAATGCACCACCGAGATCAAGACACCTAAGATCAGTGCCTTATCCATTGGGCCAAGAGTCTACCTATCCCGATCGTACGGAATGAACTCATTATGGTGTGCTCTGCAATCCTCCAAATGACAAGAGTGTTGAGCTTGAAACTTGAGCAATTCATCCACCCCTCTATATGAGCAATATCCTGGTGTGAGAAAATTTGTCTTCATTCGTATTCACATTCACAATTCTCCACATGCTCCGAGTACCTTTCCATGGTGAATTATTCATTTGTCGTGAGACCGTAGTCGTTACACCACCTTGGTTTATCAGAATCCAGCTTCTGGTCTTTCACCATTGAGAAGATCTCCAAGAGCCAAAATTGCAATTCACCTCCAATGGTATTACAAAACATGGCTTTAACAAACACCCCATGAATAAATATAACCAGTTATTTGCACTATACATCTGATTTGATGAAGTCGAAAGCATTGTCTAGCTTTGCAAACACTTTCTACAAATTGAATAACCTGACTCTTCCATCTCACTGCACCTATCTTTTATTGGTTCACTTAACATCACCAATAATCACCAAAAATAACATTTTCCTTGTTTGAAATGATGGAAGCAGTTCTCATATTTCACAACAATCTCGGAAACAAACTCGGTTGCAGTGTGTCAGCATGCACACAATTGAAGGTTCTTGTCGAGTCAAATAGTTATTCCAAGAGACATTTTTATCAATCAATATGGCAATGCAAACTTCTCATTTATGTGATAGAGGAATGGTTATTTTACTCATGAACATCATTCAGAATCTGAATCGAAAAATACCCTGTTGCCTTCATCTCGTGGGTAATTGTTAGTGCGATCTATCTCCTCCACAAAAAGTATGAATCATTCTATGGTCTTCATACATAGAATTAAACCAAATTCAAATCATAGCATGGTCTTCATCCATAGGCTTAAACCAACATCTATAGGGATTGACCTTGCCACCATGATTACACTTAACTCTCGTCAATAATCGTTAAGTTTGTTGTAGTGTAATCAGAATTGTTTTTAGCTTTTCAGCTCAACTACTTTATATTCAAGCTTAACCCAACATTTCTGAAAAGAATGGTTTTACCACAATGCTCACGGTTCTTCCTTATTATATAACACTTGTAGTAAGAATGTTTTGGCTTTGCCATAATAAGCACAATTGTACCTTCCAAACGATGAGAAAATACCATTACCAATAAAGACCTAATGCTGCCATGATGATGACCCAGGTTCATGCCCATAACATGTCCGTAGATATCATTACCAATAAAAAATTACTGCGAGCTCGTGTTAGTGCCACATTCATGCAGCGAATATCAGCTACAAAGCCAACCCCATGATTTGAAGCTCAAACACAAGACATAATGATTACATCATGCTCCTGGCCCTGAAAGGCATCTACCGTATTGATATATAAACCTTTTCCTTCATCAGATTTGAGGACAACATCAAACTCTCGGTGCAAACATTTCAGCTGTAGCTTGTAAGGTGTGATAATTCCAACAGAAACCTTTATGCCTGCCAACTTAGTGACTCGTTGAAGATGCTCATATAATTGCATAGGCCTCATAATCAAAATTTTCCGCTTGTTCAGATGGCAAAACCTTACTCAGGCACCCTTTATACTCTTCTGAATATTGACTACAAAGTGCATCCCAAGTGCTTCTCAACTCTGAAGACAACTTATGATCACTTGAGTTTTCTGGCTCATTTTGCTCAGCCTTTAAAGCTGTCAATATTGCAATTTCTGCTAATACTGCTGAGGAATCCAGGATAGTGCAAGATAAATCAAAATCAGAGACAACAGTATATCGGGTATCAGCCAAATCACCCACTTTAAACACAGGAACTGAGGTTCTCTGAGAAAGAGGCTGAGCAGAAAAGAATTCCATTTCCAGCTTTAATGCTTGATGGTACAACCTCCCAAGAACTTCAAGCTCCTCCCCAGTTAATGAAATTGCCAGTTTGTCCAGCAACTCCTCAATTTGAGTAGCTGATGCCTCAAAGTTTGCAGAAGAGTATGTTTCAATCCTTTGCATTGCGCGCGTGGATTTTGATTTGGTTTGGCAGTGCATTTGGAATTTTCTTGGACAGCTTCACCTCTCCTCTGCCCAATGCGTGATATCCTTTCTTTGCTGGGCGCGGATTTGCTTCTTCCTCTGGCTGGTAGATTCTCCTTGGACCTGCGTGGGATGCTGTTCTTTTTACCTGGCAGTCCTCTTTCTTCACACGTGGAAATGAATTCTTTCTTTTGTCTTCTTTTGGACTGTATCTTTTTCCTTCCTCCAACGCGTGGTCTTTTAATCTCCTCAAGCGTAGAGATCTTCTTGAATGGGCTGTGCGCCTCCTTTGTTTTAAACTCACAATTCCTCTTTTTGCCTTTGCACAATGTGTAGACAGGATTTTTATTCTTTGTTTTATTGGAAACTTCTCCCTTCTCTTTAGGCGCGGTTTTAATTTCCTTGTTTTTTAAAGACTGTTTCTTTCTCTCTACAACAAATGCGTGGAAGATTTTGTTGGATGTGATAAAACATTATGCCTTCAGAAGAATTAAGAAGCGAAGCTTCGCATGACTTTTTCCAACGGGTTTGATGGAGGAAGTTACGAGGATTAATTCAACTTCCTCTCTTCCCGGGTAGTGGGCTTAAGTGCCGGGGGAAATGGGGAAAGCAACGGACAATTGCCAACGGGAATGGCAAAGCGGGTTGGCAATCCCCGTGCAATTTCCCCATGTGGGAAATTGGGGAATTTCTGCCCGTTAGCCAATCCATGATTTGGCAATTGGCAGAGAAAATCCCACGTGCGGGAAAATTGAAGAAGATTGCCAGAAAGGGAAATCCGGGTTCGGGAAGCCAAATTGGCTTCCCGGCAGTTGGAAGCGTAAGCTTACTTCCCGGCATTAAAATTTGTCGAATGATTTTTAATTTATATTTATTTAATTAAATACTCCTCAAGTGATTTAAAAATTAATTTAATCAAACAAGGAGCAATTAATTAATTAATTAATTAATTTTAATGTATTTTAATGCGTTTTAAAGCCTAGTGGGAAGAGTTCTCACCCGAAAAGGACGAAACAAAGACCGAAACGATCACAAAAATGAGACGGCTCATGCAATGAGGGCAATGAACCACGCAGGGTAACACTTTTCAAATTTTTCAAATTTTTCATTTTTATTATTTTTTAACAATTTTGCGAAGTTAAAATTGGCTGATAACACCCTCGAACAATTGTAACTCATATGCCCAAGTGCCATGTGCAAGAGATAAAACATGTTGTAGTGCTCCAAGAGTCTTAATCATGTACCTGTTAAATGAGAGAGCTTTTGCCAAAATATATAGCTCTCATGATGCTCATACACCTAAATTTGGATCAAGGGTACCACATACTCTATATTGCAAATTTGATCCTCTAACTCATCATACTTCTCAAGAGGAAAATAAATCTGAATATGCAGCAATAAATATGACATTATATCATTCCTTCCATACCTTGGAATGTCATCAAGTTCTTCATTTCCTTTGGTCTTCATGATATCTTGGCTTTGCTGCATCAATTCTTAGCATCCTCATCCCAAATGGGCTAAACATCCTCATGATAAAATTGCTTCAATAAAAAGATGATGTACCTCTTTCCACACAATCTGCATCCCGTGCAATCTGCCCTCTTTTGAAGGAACTTTCCATGCTCTTGGTTGTCACAACTTGAGGAGTACCATTCCTCATACCTTGCAAAACAACTTCCTTGTCTTGCACTTTGAACTTCAACTCCATAGTCTGATAATTTTGGATGAATTCACCCAAAGATTGTAGCCATTGTACTCCAAGTACTATATCCATTTCACCAATGCCAATAACATAAAAATCATCTCTTACCTCATGATCTCCTATGGTGAACTCAAGTTGTGGAATCTTCTTTGTACATGAGATTGAATGTCCATCCGCCACTATCACGTTTGGAAATCTTCCACCTGCAATCCCATCTTTCTAACCAAGCCTTCATCAATGAAGTTATGTGTAGCTCCACTATCTATCAACACGGTGACCTTTTGCCCATGAAGATCTCCTCTAACTCGGAATGCATAGAAACTAGGTGGTACAAATAATGTAGCAAGTGTGGCACCTGTGATAACCACTTCCTCTTCCTTTGCTTGGTCTTCAATTTTCTTCGGATCAACATTATCTCCATCATCTGAAACTACCTCAATGTAGTGGATTGACCCTTTACCTTGACAATGATGGTTGGGTGTCCATGGGTCCCTACAATTGAAGCATAAATTTTTTCTTCTTAACTCATTCCTTGCCTCTATTTCTTGGTTGTTTTTTATCCATTCCTTTGCCTTACCTTGCTGCCCAAAAGTTGTTGTCCCTTGCTCACTATTTGAAGTTGTCATTGGCTGTCCAAGTGAGTCCTTTTGCTGCCCAAAAGAGGTTCCACTTTGCTGTCCTAACTGGTCCAGCTGAGTTTCCTTCACCATTTTGGTTGCACCATGGTTGCCGGATATATTGTGTCCTTGTATAGATCGATTCAAATCAGCAACATACCTTTCTATTGAAGCCTCTTGTTTGAGTTGTGCCAACTCTCTGAAATGCACTTCTAGATCTTTCCTATCAAACCTTTTTGTTAGCCTTTGACTAAACTCATCAAGAGTGGTAATAGTTACATGACCTTGTGTAATTATACCATGATACCACCATTCATGAGCCACACCCTCTAAATGTAAAGTAACAAATTTGAGGGCCTCCTCTTCATACATGGGGTTTAGTGACAAATAAGTATCCAATTTTTACAACCAAGCCCTAGCAGAACATTTATCCGTACCATCATATGTAGGAAGAGTAATCTTACCCAATCTATGTTGGATATCTTTTCTTGGCTCTTGCTGATGACTCACCTTATTCTTCTTTGGTCCTTCACTTCTCCTCAATTGGCAAAAGTCCCTAAAAGAAAGCAACTCTCTTGTGTTGTGATTCAAAGATGCATATTCTTCCCCATATAGATCCATTTCTTCAGCAACTCCAAGTGCTTGTGGCTGTTCTATCTCCACTTGTGGCTCTATTCTTTGTAGAAAATTGGCACGGAAAGAATTTAGAGGGGGTCTTGCTTGAGACCCTTTCTCCATGATTGATAGAAGAGCTTCCTTCACCATGGTTGCCTTGATTTCCTTGAGAGTTCGGTCTTGTATTGCTCAGCCCTTGTATAGATCTGCTCAAATCAGCTATAGCTCCTAAAAAGGAATCTCTTAGATCCCTATGAGCTTCCATCAAATAGCAATTCATTGTTACCTCTAGTGAATATTTCATTCACATAGCTCAATTCATTTGATGGTGGGGGTCTTTCTCTATCATCCATTCCTTCTTTTCTCGGGGTTCTTCTTGAGTAGTGATATCTAAAACCCTCTTCACCTGCGTCCATGCAAAACTGGTTTTTTTTTCATAGGCTGGGAAAATCACCGCTGATACCAGTGTAATGTCCCCAAATGGACAAATCTTTCCCCCAAACAGGACAGCAGTAAATCCTATTCAAATCAGCTTGTAAACAACGAAGTAGAGCACATAAAAATTATAAAATGTTGTAGATCTGAATTATTTCTAGAAAGTGTGACTTGCATAGGAGCTTGAAAACATTCAAAACTGAAGTAAAATCACTATGTTCTTCACCAAAATTGATCAACTAATTTTAATTATGCAAGAACACTATAAAAATACCAGATGTGAAGCAACTGAAGGCTGGAATTTATTTATAAAAATTTGCAAATGAACAGTTCTCAGACAAGACTGAAAACAGGGTTTCCCAAGCCCAAAAATTACATCAACCAGCTGATCTTGGCTATTAAAAATCAGATTATTGAACAACTCAAATCTGATTTCAGCGTGCCCTACCATAGATCACTCAGTACTGCATATAATGTGGGTCACTCCACTGTAGGAATTCTAGAAAATGAAGGTAGAACTCAAGTAACAACTATCCTCCTTGAAACCCTCATTGGAAACAAATTAAATCTGCACTTTTCTCCTCAAATACCGCTGGAATTCTGAAGTAGAACCTTGGAAATCAGTAGAAACCCCTAAGTAGGGCTTCCTCTCAAAAGAAAGAAGAGTTTTCGTTCTTCTTTCTAAGCTTAAGGAGGGTTTTCATCCTCTTAAGCAAAACTTCAAAGGGTTTTTGTCCTTTGGAGTTGAATTGGAAAGCATGCAAGCTTGTACCAAATTTTAGAAAATGATTAGATGCAAAAAGATGTCCTTCCCTTCCATGGTGACTTGCCTTTATAGTTTATTTTGGCCTTTTTGCCACCCAACACAACCAATCAGATCTCTTTTCCCGCATTTAATATTTTCCTTTGCCTTTTTCCCTTCTCCACATGGGTCACATTTTTCCTTAGGGAAAATAAAAATCATAAAGTTACTTTTTCTTTTTCTTTTTCTATTTTGTCATTAATAAATTAAGTGCTTATAATAATATTTTATGATGCACTTTATAATTAATTTATTATGACTTAGTTTCCCTTTTTCTCATCCCTTAGTCATCGGAAACAATGAATGGGCTAAGGGTCTTTGACCAACTGCTTTCGAGAAGGGGATATTACACATCAACAATAAACATGCACATTGCAACCTCAAGCTGAGTCATGACAATGAAAAACAGAAGACTTTTGTCTCAAGAGGTACATGATGATAATACATATTATAATATAATCATTAATCAACATGAGAAGAGTACATATGTCATAACTTGTGTAATTAAAATGAATGTGGCGTCCTATCCTCTTCCTCTTTAAGTTCGGCTTCTTGTGAAACATGAGTAGCATCCTATTCTATTCCTCTTCAACTTTTTGCAAGTGTGATTAAAAACGAAGGTAGGTTGGGTTTTTATAAGTTTTTAATGTGTTTTAGGGTTAGATTTGTAGTCTTTGAAGTTTAATTGTCATTAGGTTAGTTTATATTTTTTAAGATGTTTTTTAAAAGTAAAATACTTAACAACCACAACGGACATCGGGAGGTCCCTCGACCATCCCAAGGACATCATGGTGTCCACTGCATGTTGAAGAACCTGGAACATTCCCCAAGTTAGGGAACATCCCAAGAAGGTTCCTTTCTTTTTTTTAAATGTGAAGTGCGAGGGGGGACATTTTGTCCCCATCTCCATGTCCACAAAACGTCATCTGAGGTGGTTTGGAGATGGGGGTGCATGTCCCTCAGTAACAAAGGTATACACCTTATTTTTAACTTATGAATGATTTCTCTTTGCGGGCTATTGGCGTACTAATCCTCCCGAACACATGCTTCAAGGGGTGCACTAGGAAAGGGTTGGGGGCAGTTCATTGCACCTTGTGAGAGATTGTCATGGCACTTCCCTTCCCTTCCTACTACCACCTTAACACCACTTGTTACCTTTGTCTTACCACTATATATTACCTTCAAATCATCTTCCTATAGTACCTTCATATCACCTTCATAAATGCTCCATTGTTTTGCTCTAACCTTTCATTTCTCTCCTCTCCCTCACCTTTATTGGACTAGTTGCGATCGATGCCATCAACCATGGTAGACATCTTCCAACCAATGTCATTCACCATGGTTGATGGCATTGGCTAAGTTGAGTTATGGCTTTAGGTTATATTCTCTTATTTATAGGATTTATTATTGTCATTTCTCAAATATATCATCGATTAGTTTTCTCATACAATTGAACTATTCACAACATTCCACACTAGCAACAATTTCACAAACTCTTACACAAGCGACACATTAACGACATCCTTCTCTCATACGCAAACAACACACAATCAACACAACACATTACCCTATGACACACTCTAGTTCCACAGTCCTTACTCATTCTTGAGGTCACATCTTAAATGAACCTCACCACACTCACGCATTCAATCCATTACTCATTCACTCACACGTTTACACTCTACGCTTTGCACTTTGGCGATCACATCTTTCTATGACACACATTTCAAACCATTTCCGATAACACACTCTGCGTTTACGGTTCATTCTTAAGTGTTGAGGGGCATGAACAATTGAACCTCATTGCATACATATACATCCACTCGGGAGGCACGATGCTCCAATCATTCACCTGCTTGCATTCCATTCCATCTCATCCATGACATCTTTGCATATCTTGGTTACATTTACTCTTGCTTACTTATGCTTTTACATGCTCACTTTACTACACATGCTAGATAGATATCTTGTATGTCATTATCTTTATCATACACACATGCGCGTTCACTTGCCTTTCTAGTTGTGATCGCAAATTTTAGAGATCTATGCACACTGATGGATGCTTGGCGCAAGATACTATTACTAGTCCCTTGGCTGACTCTTGGGGCATCCACTTTCGTACATTACTGAAGTGTTATTGTTTCATACCACACTACTTCATCGGATTATACATGCCTTGACATACTCTTTATCTTTCTAACATGCTAACGGGTGCTTCATGTGCAGCATTTGTTTTGCGAGTCCATTTGTCACCATGGTTGTCTGTTACATTATTTTCTTGCTTGTCATTGTATGCTCTTGTTTGCGGGCTTTTCCCTTTGTTGTGTGTGCAAACTTGTGCCTTGCTGCCACTTCGGCCTTATTTGTTTTGCGACATCGTGAGTGGTGTCTTATGTTTGCAACCCGATTTTCGCGGTCTACATTGTCTTCTTGCATGTTTACATTATTTGTTTGCGTCTTAGTTTGCACATTAGTTGCACTTGTCTTTTACATGCATTTTTGTCTTTGCTTGTACTAACACTTGTCTCCTAACCACTTTGTTTGTGTGTGCCTTGGTTTCTACCAAGCACATTCCCTTCCCCTGCAGGGGCACGGTTTGACACAGTGATCAGGTCCTCCTTTGGGCTGCATACTCCTTCACGATGTCGCATGCACCCCAAATGAGGGGGTATCATTTGGGTGAATCAATCACCCCATACAACATTATACACAAGCCACAAACATAGTATCGGTATAACACGGTTGTCGATTTTGGACGGGGGCTCAAAATCGAGACTTGGGTCCTTAGCACGTGATGCCTTTCTTGGATACACGAAACTAGGGGCGATTCATAGCGATTGGTAGTTCAAAGCCACAGATCTCTGAGAACTCCACACAATGGCTTTTACAGGGCTCAAAATCAGACTTGGGTCCTTAGCATTTGCGTTTGTACACACCATCTCTGATAGTGTTTCCATATTCGGAAGTAGTCAAAGGTTGGATAATAACACTAGACCTTTCTCCCTACACTACTTTTGTTGTGGCATAGGATCGCCCAAAAAACCAACATTTAGTGTGCTCAACAATTTCGAGAAGCAGTCAGGTTGGAGAATGACACTAGACCTTTCTCCCAACACTACTTACAGCCGTGTGGCGTGAGATCGCCCTTCATCAACATCTTGGGGATCCTTTCTACACCTTTCCTCATCACGGATCGGTCCGTCCGTATGGGAAGCGATGAGTCAACATCATTCACAACACCAACAACAACATCGACATCGACAATAGGTACATCGCAACATCTACACATGCGTTTCCGCCATAGGTTCATTTTCATCATCACTTTTTACACTTTCTCCTCCTTAGCATCCACGCTTCACACTTTTATCATTCCACGCTTTGTCTAGTCCCTCGGCATGCTCTTTCTATATCAATCTACATGGTTATCAGGTACGCATCTCTATCTACTTTATGTTACCGAGCTTTCCGCTCACCAACATAAGTGGGAGCAAATGTAGACACTAAATCACGCACTTTGGGTAATTATCTAGTCCTGATTACATACTACTATTCATATGATTCCTAAGTAAGAAAAGTACTAATTAACCCATGTCTTTAGCCACCTTTCTTTGTTTTTGTTACCACTTTTGGTCTTGCATCCTTACTTGCTCAGTCTGCCTTTTTACACTTCGGCATTTATCATCCTGACACTAGCACCCGGCCCGGGGCGACAACACTAGGCACCCTCGTCCCCTTTGGCGCCCATGTTCCCTTTGTACTTTACTCACACTTTTTGGATCATTTCTAGTTGTTTGAGCATCTTATCTTTTTGGTAGTCGGCCTTTTTGGGGTTAATTATGAAATTCAAGCAAGGGAATCATATAAATATAAAGTTATGTGATCATAATAAAGAACCAAGCACTAAGCATTAGCTATCACCACCTAAGGTTGCATCCATCAAGGCATCTAAGAGCTCCATTGCATCCATCTAGCACCATCCAAGGGACATCAAGGTTGATTATTCTGCATACACTTCATAGGAGGAAGTTCATTCTATTCCATGCACACATCTACTACATTTCTTTACATCTAGCTTATTTGCTCATTATCAAGTGCGACACGCACAAGAGCCACCTAAGGCATGATTTCCACACACACACACAAAACTACATTGGGTCTGAGATGTAGTGCAGCGCTCAGTCGTAAGTTCACCATTTTGACAGCTGAGGACAGTTCAACCCCTCATTTTGCATCTTTATTTTTTGGGATTTGATGTCTATTTGAGGGTTTTGCAGGCTCATTCTTCATTGCAAGTTTCCAAAGACCTCGGCAATCTTGGTGCAATCTCGGAGCAACCAAAGGCGATTACAAGTGAGCAACTTGCAACACCTCAGAAGAGGTTTCCTGAACATTTCCGCAGACCCAGGCACCCAAAAATAGGTCCAGGGCGCCCACAGGCGCCCCTGTCCCTCTCCAGGCGCCCCAGTCCATCCTGTTCCTCCAGATCTGCATTTTTTTGAGCTCGGTCACGACAACCGATTGCTTCGCATTTTCTAGTTTTCTAGCTCTGTGCATCTTCCAGATCTCTGCGAATCAACTAAGGCTTCTTACCTTTTGTTTGCACTTAGGGTTTTCACTTTATTACTTAGTTACTTGGGTGTAATTTTTGTACTTAATTGTTATTCATTTACTGTTGCTATAGCATTTAGATTAGGCTTACATTTTCACATTTTAGTTTAATCACTTTGGTTTTGATCCCACTTACGATTGTTTGGGAATGAACATGCCTTCTCCTTCTTCACTTCCTTCGAGAATTCCTTTCCTAAAATCAACATGACCTTTGGATTGTTGTATGTTCCTCCCTTGTCCATCAACGAACTCGGTGTATTTCCTACCATCCTTCACAAAGGTGTAGATGTTGTCTCTCCCTTTATCTATAGTTTGTGATCGAATTGCCAAGGTCTTCCTAATAGTACATGACAAACGTCCAAAGCATGACATCGCACAAAACTTCATCCTTCTATGCGCACCAATCAAAAACTAACCGAGCACTACTCATTTATCAAAATCTCATATCTCCTTAGCAATCAAGACACCTTGTATGGGTTTGGGTGAGCGACTCTCTTCAAACCCAACTTATCAACCATCTCCTTCGACACAAGATTGTTTGTGCTACCACTATGAATGATGACTTTGCAGCACTTACCTTCAGACTTGCATATGATCCTAAGCAGATTCTTCCTTTGCAATGACTCATTCTTTTCCTTCATAGGATTTAGCAATACTCTCTTCATCATGAGAGCTTCTCCATGTTCTATTTCTTATGTGTAATGTAGTGATGTGGCACTATCTTCGTTAGTTTGCACAACATGATTGTTGGCCTTGTTCCTTCTTCCATCGTTTGCTCCACTTGCGAGGCATTTGAAAGCTCTATGTCCCATACGTCCACATCTAAAACAATTGGCACCGTGAATCCTCTACCTCTTCCTCATTCATATTTCCATCTTCCTCGGAAGGGTGATCCTTGTCACCTTAGAGATTGACTCGAGAAGTCTTGGTTTCTCCATCTTGTGAATGTTGTGCTCTACCCCATTTACTCTTCCTATACCTTTTCCAAACTTTCCTTTTCCTCTAGTGTTGTTTTGTTGCCTTCTAGACAACGCTCTTTTAGCTTTCAAGCATATCGAAAAGCCAATTCCATGGAATCACTTTTACCATGCTCGATTCATCTTGGATGGATACTCACAGAACCATTTATGTACTTGGAGATATTTTCTTCATCATCTTCTACGTGATTTGCTCGGATAGTGAGCTGTAGAATTCTTTCCATGTAATCTTTTACACTCATCTCCTTTTTTCTCGGTTTCTTGAACAAAATTAATACGTAATCCAAAGATATGAACTTACCTTTCAACTTCACAACCATTCCATCACAAAACTTGATCTTTTCTTTACCCCTTACTGAACTTGTTTTGCCTTGGACATGAACCCACCAAATGGATGTATGTCCTTTAAACTTGGACCAATGAACTTCACTCGCTTGGAAGGTCACTCGCAGGGTCCTTCCATTTGTGCAAACTCAAAGTATTTCTCGAACTCGGTGATTCATTCAATGAATTCTTTAAGACACAAGCTCCCTAATAACTAGGGTTGTCGACCTCGACTTACCTCCCATCCTAACGATAGCCACCGATGAACCTATCTTCAATTCCTCCACATCTTGAACTTGAAGCTGAAGTGTTTCTTCTTTTGCTTCATCTTCATGGCATCTACCCGACTTTTTGTTGTTGCAAAGTCTCTGAGAGCCTCGATCGGGCTTGGATTCCTCTAAACAATGATAGTAAGTCTACAACTCTCGGTGCTCTCCTAGCAAGTAGTGATCCATAGGGATCCAAAAAAGACACTACTTCATTAGAATCACCCAAAGCCAAAACGGATGAAAAATAAAAACAGAGCCACGAATGGACGCAAAATTCAAACGTCTCATCCATGTCTCTTCCTTGGAAGACGCTTCCCATTCTCCAGTGCACGGGAGGACATGAGAAGAAGCTATTTAAGGAGGAGGGAGGAAAGAATTGATCATCAGAAGACAAGCAGAGTTATATGCAAAGAGTGTGAGAAAGGAAACCATTGAAGCTAGAAGTGATTTTGTAGAAGCACAGTGTAGAAACAGAGCAAGCCAAGTAAAGAAAGGAGGTGTTACATTGTTTATCTTCTTTCCTCTTGTTGTAATTTGTATTTCTAAACAATTGGCCAATAAAATTTGGGAAGAAAGAGCAATTGCCCTTCCCGGTTGGTTTTCCCTCAACTTGGGGTTTCAGGATAAATTTGGTGTTGTATTGTGTTCTTTTTTTTTGCTGAAATTAGTTCTAAGTTTCAGTTTTACTCACCATTAATTAAATAGATGTCATTTTCATAATTTGAAAGTAGAACAATAAAGTGTGTGATCTTATAGATTTCCAAAGCTTGAGGTTTATAGATCATTTTGGTATCAGAGCTGAAATAAGTATCCAGGACTGTGGTATTCGTTCTTGTGATTTGTATGATAGTGACAAGGTCTAAAGGAAGAAGTTTTACCTTGCGATCCAGATATTTCTACGAAGAAGTGGAAACAAAAAGTTCGAGATCAAATGGAGGAAGAGAACTTGGTCCATAGAATTGAGATGCTTAGAGACCATGATGGATAGGATGTATAGACATCAACAAGAACTCTCGATCTACAAAAGATGGCTTCAGTCAAGCAAGATAACATGGACTCAATGGTTCGAGCCTTGGCTGAAAAAGTTTGGCATAGGCAAAGAGCCACGATGAGGAAGATGTAGAAGGGCGTGAAGAAGAAACTCTAGTTGTAAAGAGAAGGTAAAATTTGATCATGCTCCTTTTAAAGTTGAAACTAAGGTTGAAATTAAGAGCTTTGAAGGACAAGTAGATGCAAAGTTATTAGATAAATGGTTAAAACAATTGGAAGTTTACTTTAGTGTTCATGATGTTACTGAGGCACAAAGGATCACCTTTGCACGTCTCAAAATGGAAGGACATGCTCTGGTTTGGTGGGAAACCCATCTAGCCACTTGTGAAAAGAAGAAACGTCCTATTGTAAGATCTTGGGAGGAATTTAAAGAATTGCTTAGAGCTAACTTTTATCCTATTGGCCATAAGACTGGATCGATGATTAAATGGCAATACTTTAGACAAGGCAATGGTCAAAGTGTGCAGGATTATACTACGGAGTTTCGGAGACAAGCCATGTTGCTTAATATGGACTTGGAGGATGAGGATATTCTGACCAAGTATTTGGGAGGACTTCACACTCACCTTCGAAGGAAGGTTATCTCCACAAAGCCCAAGGATCTCAATGAAGCTTGTGTGCAAGCATACTATATTGATGATGAAAGGAAGCAAGGAGAAGCAGAGTCAAAGATGAAACAATCAACAAATCAGGCAAAGAAAGAGCAGGACAAACAAGTAACAAAGGTAAATGGAAAGGGAAAGGTAAACAAACTGCCACTACTTTGAATACTTGTAAAGATCCCAAGAATTTTTGTAAGAATTGTGATATCAATGGTCATACTGACGCTACATGTTGGAAGTTACATCCGAGTTACATCCAAAGAACCAAACCAAGGATTCAAAGAAATCCATGACAATTGTAAAGACAGATGGGGAGGTGGAAATAGAGGATGATTCTGATGTAGACGAGAGGCTTGGATGCACGACCACCAACATGAACAACCAAGAGGAGGAAGAAGAGATGAGTAAACTATTCCAGATCAAAATCCAAATCAAGAGAACTAAGGTAAATGCTTTGGTTGATACTGGTTCTCAATCTAACTTGATTTCTGATGTGGTTGTAAAGAAGCTTGGTCTTGAAACTTACGAGCATCCACATCCATATCCTTTGGGATGGGTGAAGAAGGGTGTAGAATATACAGTAACAAGAAGATGTAAGTTCAAGTTTGGGATAAATTCTCAGTATATAGATGTATTGAAGTTGATGTAATTCCACTTGATGCATTTGATGTTGTTTTCGAAGTCCTTACTTGTATATCAGGATGCCATATTCACGAGGGAGAACCGATATAGATGGGTCAAGGATGGAATCAGTTACAACATCCGGGCACACCAACATAAGACAAAAATTGCTATGGTAAGTGCTAACCAAGCAAAAAAAAGACTTATTCAGAAAATCATAATCAGTTTTGTTTACTTTTATTAAAGGATAAGCAAGATGGGATAGAGATTTCAGATTTTTCTAACAAGGGAAAGAAGGATTTGGATATATTATTCATTCTTTTCAGGAAGTTTTCCAGACTCCCAATGGGTTACCACCAAAATGGGAGGTAGAGCATGAGATTCAATTGTTTCGAAGTCCCCTCTACCAAACATCGGATTGTATAGGCAATCCTTGTTGGAGAGTACAAAGTAAAGAAACAACTCCAGAGCTGATAGACCAAGGGGTAATACATTTGAGCACCTCACCATGTGGTTCTCCTATCGTGATGGTGCCAAAGAAGGATGGGTCTTGGAGAATGTGCATCGACTACCAAACTTTGAACAAGATTACCATAAAGAACAGATATCCACTCCCCACATAGATGATCTCTTGGACCAGCTTCAACATGCAAAATTTTTCACAAAGTTGGATCTCAAGTCGGGTTATCACCAGTCAAGATGAAGGAGGAGGATATATGGAAGATTGCCTTCAAAACAAAATAGGGTTTGTATGAGTGGTTAGTACTTCCATTTGGTTTATGTAATGCACCCGCTACATTTATGAGATTGATGAATGATGTATTGCGGGAATTCATAGATTCATGTGTCATTGTATATCTAGATGATATTCTGATTTTTAGTGCCACATGGGAGGAACATCTAACACATTTGCAACAAGTCTTGCAAGTTCTCAAGGAGAAAAACAACTGTTATGCAATATGAAGAAGTGTGAATTTTCCAAATAGTCACTTGTCTATCTTGGGCACGTGGTTGGAGGAGGAGAGCTACGAGTGGATCCAAAGAAGGTGGAAGCCATCACCAACTGGCCAACACCAATGGAGCCACAAAGACTAGAAGTTTTGTGGGAGCAGTACAATACATGAGGAAGTTCATTCTGGCTTCTCCGCTATTGCAACACCTCTACACACAAAATGGGCACAAGAAGTAAAGGGTTTTGACTAGGTAAGGAACATGATCAGGATTTTGAATTGCTAAAGTATAAAATTAGTCATGCTCTAGTACTTTCTTCCTAATTTGCAACAGCCCTTTGAAGTAGAGAGATGCCAGTGATTATGCTATGGGAGCAGTGTTGCTTCAGGGAGGTAAACTTGTGTTATCATTATGAAACTTTTACTTCAACAGTTAAAGGATATTCAGTATATGATAAGGAAATGTATGCACTAGTTCGGAGTAATTAAAAAATGGAAACATTATTTGTTGGGTAAAGAAACTATTGTGCACACTAACCACAAACCTCTCCAGTATTTGCAAGCATAGTCTAAATTGCAGCAGGCAAGGCACTACAAATGGATGGGATTCCTTCAATAGTTCCATTTGGTGATCAAGTATAAGAAAGGTAGCACAAATTTGGTGGCAGACATGTTGTCTAGGCCACCCACATAGAGAAAATATCTTTTGGCCACTATCTCTCATTTTGAGCCCTTCACGAAGGAAGCTTACGGAGAGGCATACGCTCAAGATAAAGACTTTGGGGTGACATATCAGCAGTTGCAGTCCAAAGGGGCTGAAAAGATGGGGATTGAAGATTATTATCTCAAATATGGGTTGCTCTACCGATGGGGGAAGCTTTGTGTGCCAAAAGAGGAGAGACTTCTATTGATGAGGGAAGCACATACTTCAAAGTAGCGGTCATTTTGGTGTTGGCAAAACCATGGCCCACTTGCAAAGGTACGTGTATTGGCCCAATATGCAAGAAGAAGTATCAAAATTCATAAGAGGATGTAAACTTTGTTGTACAAGCAAAGCCTAAGATCAGGAAGGAAGGTTTGTATATGCCTTTACCGGTCCCTACTCATCCTTGGGAGGACATTTCTATGGATTTTGTAGGAGGATTACCGATGTCTAAACATGGCCATGATTATCTATATGTTGTTGTTGATAGATTTAGCAAAATGTGTGTTCTTATGGCATGTAAAAAGACAATAAAAGCAAGTGAGGCAGCTGAACTTTTCTTTGCTAATGTATGGGTGCATTTTGGCTTGCCAAAGTCTATTGTTTCTAACAGAGATTCCAGGTTCTTGGGGAAGTTTTGGACTATGTTGTGGGACAAGATGGACACCAAGCTACAGAGAAGCATGACCTTCCACCCATAGACAGATGGGCAGATGGAAGTAGTGAACAGGACTTTGGTGCAGCTTGATCAGAGGGTATAATAGTAAATATCCACGGACTTGGGATGAGTCCTTAGCCTACATTCAACATTCCTATAACCGGGCAGTACACACATCCACTTTGCAGTCACCATTTGAAGCATGCTTGGGATATCTACCAATCCACTAGACATAGCAGTTGGGCAGCAAGAAGAGGAAGAGATACATGATTCGAGGTGACTAGAGCAGCAAAATTCATTGAGAGGATCCGACAAAATCCATCTCAAGGTGAAAGAACAATTGGAGAAATCTCAAGCCAAGTACAAAGCTAGGCATGATCAACATCAAAGGGAACACAAGCTTCATGTTGGAGACAGAGTTTGGCTTTACTTGAGCAAGGAGAGACTTCAAGGTCAAGCAAGAAAACTCAAGCCACTACGTATGGACCCTTCACCATACTTGAGCAAAGTTGGAGAAACTTTTAGACTTGACTTGCCACACTTCATGCGGATGTACTCGTAGTAAAATTGTGAGAACTTGCACCTATATGAGCCATCCATGCTTGATGAAGAAGAAGGATGTCAGTTGTTACCTTCCATAGAAGATTGCGTCTTGGACTCTCGAGGTGAGTTAGAGGAGGACGTAGTGCTTGACAAGAAGGTCAGAGAGACAAGGAGAGGTCCACATGAGTCTTGGCGGTTGGAGAAAGGGAGACACCAAGGTAGGCCCCGGTGGTACTCAAAGGAGAAAATGAGGGATTTTTTTCCTCATCTACTCCCCCACTAAGCTTTTTGGGACCAAAATCCTCCTAAGCAGGGGAGGTGTGATCCATAGGGATCCAAAAAGACACTACTTCATCAAAATCACCCAGAGCCAAAAAAAAGATAGAAAAAGAGAATTTATTAAAAGTTATAGAACTGCCCCTCTGTGCGAGAGGCGGTAACTACCTTGATAACTACCCCCTACAGAACGGCGGTTGCATAACCACCAGTAGTGGATATTGTGTAACCATTGGTCTATAGACACTGTGGTCCTGTCACTTATGGATGAAAAATAAAAATAAAGCCATGAACAGATGCAGAATTCAAATGTCTCATCCATGTCTCTTCCTTGGAGGACGCTTCTCATTCTCTAGTGCACAGGAGGACATGAGAAGAAGCCTATTTAAGGAGGAGCATAGGCAAAGAATTGATCATCGGAAGACAAGCAAAGTTATATGCAAAAGAGTGTGAGAAAGGAAACCATTGAAGCTGGAAGTGATTTTGTAGAAGCACAGTAGAAACAAAGTAGCCAAGTAAAGAAAGGAGGTGTTACAGTGTTTATCTTCTTTCCTCTTGTTGTAATCTGTATTTCTAAACAATTGGCCAATAAAGTTCGGAAGAAAGAGCAATTTCCCTTCCCAGCTGGTTTTCCCTCAACTTGGGGGTTTAGATAAATTTGGTGTTGTATTGTGTTCTTTTGTTGCTGCAAATTAGTTCTAAGTTTCAATTTGCTCACCATTAATTAAATAGACTGTCATTTTCCAGAATTTGAAAGTAGAACAGTAAAGTGTGTGATCTTATAGATTTTCAAAGCTGAGGTTTATAGATCAGGTAGCCTATGTGCCATTTCTATCCTTTTTAATTAATAACAACAATGCCTTCTACGCAGCACTCCTGTTAGAAGGTGCCTTTATTGTTTTCTTCCCACACTTGCAAATGTGGAAAACAAGTCTCATTCACTCACTCGTAAGACACAACCTTCTCTAATACCAAATGATGCAATCGTGATTAGGAGTCGAGTTAACAAACACCTTAGATGTGCAATCTGGATTCACACGCGTGCACAACGAATCTTACACAGAATTGGAACATCACAAAAATCTTCTTTATTGATTTCAAAATAGATTACTCCTCTACACCTATTACGACTCAACAACATGAGATCACAATATTTGTCCACAAAGGGACGTGACTCAACTTCGATAAACGTGTACACAATTTTGTGCACACCCCTAGCAAGTTACTCCTTGCAAACTACTCTAAATCTCTCAGAAAGAACAATTACATACTTCTGCTGCGAGCTAACAACATTCCCTAGCCTCCTCTTCTAGCTTAGGTGAACTTCTTAGTTGTGAGTCAACTGAACTCGTCTAGCTCCTTTAGCTGTCTTGCTTCTCTAACCCATCCTAGCTAACCTACCTTGAAAGGAGATCATTCTTTTAATTTGAATGCCCACTCAAGAAAATGCCTTGGATGAGACATGGCAACTCCCATTCAAGAATCTTCACCTACTCCTCAATTGCAATCTAGTGCATTATCTTTGATCTTTCAAGTGATGTGTTGCACACCATTATAGGCTTCTCATATGCACGGGATGACAACAATGTTTTTAAGAAGGATTCTACCAACTCTATAAAAGTTTGCAGGACCCAATAGAAGTGTAGCTCCCACGGAGACAGTTGCACATAGTGACAGATATCTTCAAAGAAATGGGAATTGTAGTACTCGATGATGCAATGTACAAGGTCTCGGACAAATGGTGTGTCATACAGTACCAACAAACCCCTTTGACACTTGTGGTACCTTGCGATGTAGTAGAATTGCAATATTTCACAAGTTTCCCTTCACAAATCCCCACCGCACAAGACGTCGGAAAGCAACAAAAGTTGCAAACACTTATTAAACCTACTTCTAATTGTTTTGGGTGATGTGGGATTGCTTATAAACCCCAATCCTCTTACATCACCCTTTTTCTGGGGGAATTTATGTGTTACTCACCTATGCACATTCATTTGCAATCACACATATTTTGTTACAATTTCTCTATTATTTTCACCTTCATCCATGTTTCTTGATGAAGGGGATACAGATCCAAAGTATGTACCTCCTATGTTTACATGAGAGTTGGGCATTTTAATAACAATGTCAAGGAGTACGCTCCCTATGTCTAAGTGAGAGTTGACCATTCTCGATGACTAGTTTGATACTTAGAGTTATGCACTCCCTACACCTACATGAGAGTTAAGAATTTCTTTGGACTGATTGAAAATATGATTGTGGTCTTCGTTGTCATTAGTCTTTGACATCTTTGATAATTGTTTGAAAGGTCTCTACTTCCTTACTGCCTACCTACAAGCTTGGCATGAGCAAAGACGATCTTGGATAATTAGAGGTATGTTTATGTGAAGTTCCTCTTTTGACTTCATGGATAGCTGATCTTGGCAATTGTTGATCTCTTAGAGCAGTTATCCAATGACTCAAGCTGTGGAGCACTTTTTGGATTGTGGGCTTCAACATTGGAGTCTTGCATGTCGAGACTTGTTTTGGCGGGATCTTCTTGCAAAGGAGATAGTTGAAACGAAACTCTTCACTTGGACTTCAGGAAGTTGACATTAAGGGGGGATGGCAATAATGCCATCATCCTTGAGTAGGGATGTTAATACAAACATTGCACATTGGTGTAATACCTACGTTGCGGGAAACACCCTTGACCCCCACATTTCCACATGCTGGTGTTTCTAAAATGGAAAAGCATCTCGAAACAGCCCTAGTACAACTCTAAGACATTGTCCTATCCTAGTTTTATAGTAGAAACGACATGGAAACAGATCTGCAATTTTCTTGTCATTGCCGATACGAATCCAAGGCGTTTCCATCATGTTTCCAACAGCACAAGTCGTCAAAAAAAGCCAAACAAAGTCAAAACCTAATTTGTACACCCTAACTTGCTGAACAAACTTCTTCAAGGATATATAAACACACCTTTGTCCCATTACAAAACACACTCTCATTCAATTACTACATTTAAGATTTCACAAACTTTCAGCAGTATTAAAAAAATTGTTGCAACAAGTGAAAGGGGCTAGGCACTAGAGGACTTTAGCAACAATTACAAAGAACGGGTGGAATCTAGAAGCAACTTCAAAGAGAAATATAGAAGCAAGGAGCAGCTTCAAGGACAAAAAATCAAATTTTTCTCGTTTCATTCAACCTCTTCTTTCCATTTTCTTACTAACTGCTAATGTGATCAATGATTATGAATGATTTGTGAATAATGCACAAATCATTCATGATCACTATCGTAATATTACTTTTTAAATTCCATGTAAAGTTAACGTTCCATTTGTCTTTGTCTATAGCTTTTTTTGGTTGTTTAGTAAAGTTTTTTTGTTGTTTTTTACACATCCCAACTCTGTGTATACTTTCACCTTGCACCTTTATGGCGGTGTTGACCTTGGACCTTAATGGCGGTGTTTGTGATCAAAAGCAAAAAGAATACCTAAGGTTTATTTTTAAAAAATTTATGTAAGTATCATTCTAACTTCAAGAATTTTTTAAAATGTTGTTTTTAAAAGTTTATTTTATTGTTTTAAATAAAATTGATTTATGTGTATACTCTCACCTCACACCTTTATGGCGATCTTGGTTATCATAAGCAGAAAATGATAGCTAGAGTTTTAATTTCTTTGTTTTTTAAGTTTCTCTTTCCCACTGTACATTTGAGATATAAAATTATAAATGGCATCAAGTTCAACATCAAGTGGAGGGCAAGGGGAAGCAAATCGAGGGAAAGGCCTACATAAAAATATTTCAATTCTCATGAAACATGATCCCACTTTTCCTCTTTGGAGACATGTGCATGTGGTAAAGATCATTGTTGGTGGTGGCTCTCGAGCTTGAGTATGTGGTCATTGCAATGTAACATTTACGTCCTCATATAACCGACTTAAAGCTCATTTAACCAGGGTTGTAGGAATAGGGATCAAAAAGTGTACCAAGGTTGAAAATCCGCAAATCTTGGCGTACATGAAAGAGAAAAAGGAAGTTGACTTGCAAGTTGCAAAAGCTTAGCCTAGAACAATTCCTTTTGCAAATGATGGCTTTAAGAAAACCACCTACACCTTCAAATCATTTTTTCATTCAAACTCAAACTTGGACACTGGAAATTCCCTTGAATGAAGAGGTCGCCTCACAAAAGAGACCAAAATGAGCATTAGAACAAAAGTTCAAAATTGAAATGAAGGATATTGCTAACAAGTTGGTTGTTCGATGCATTTATGCATGTGAGTTGTCTTTCATGTGTTGAGGTCGCCATGTTGGCAACAAATGGTGAAAGGCATTAATGAGGCACCACAAAAGTACAAAGGCCCTAACTATGAAAGGTTCGCACATCGCTTTTACCGAAAAAAGTGGAGCACATACAAACATTTTTGCAGCCAATTAGGGTAATAGAAAAATTCAAGGGTGTCTATTATTTCAAATGGATGGAAGGATATTTGAAATAGACCTCTAATCAACATTGATGTGGTATGCCCTTATGGGGCAATGTTCTAAAAGATTATTGATTGTGAAATCCAAGTGAAAGATGCTTAGTTTATTATTGACATCTTGATTAAAGCTATTGAATCGGTGGGTCCTAAAAAGGTTGTCCAAATCATCACAAACAATGCCAAAAATTATAGAGCAGCAATATTGATTGTAGAGGGGAGATACGAGCACATATTTTGAATGTTGTGTACAATACACTCCCTCAATTTAATGTTGCAAAGATTGGAAAACAACAATGGATAGTAAAAATTTATACATAGGTAGAAGACATTCAAACATTTGTCACAAATCATCATGTCCCAGGCCATCTTTAAAAGATTCTCGAGGTTGGAGTTGTTGAAAGCGAGGAACAAATTATCGATTTTAAGTTCTTTTCTATAATTTGAACTTTTTATAATTTGTACTTTATAAATTTTTTTAATTTCATTTTATAAGTTATTGAGATGAGATTTGCCTCTCACATACTAGTTTTGAGACACCTTGTAAAGTTAAAAAGGCCTTAAGCAATATGGTAATTAACAACATTTGGGCCATGTGGAGGTAAGGAAACGCAAAAAGAGACCATAAGATAAAGTTATTGATCTTTTATGATGTTTGGTGGGTCAAGGTTGAGTACTTCCTTAGTCTTATGGAGCTATCCATGATCAAATATGCAAATAAAGATAATGTTTGCATAGGAGAAATTTAAGATGGAATTGACTCCATTTTGAAGAAAATAGAGACATCATACAAAAAAATAGCAAAATCCTAAATAAAACTTCTCTGATGAAATTAAGAATGTCGTCATGAAGAAGTGGAATAAAATGCCCACCCCATTGCATCTTTGTAATGTCCATTTCCGGGATCTAACTGAAAATGAAGGAAATAGCACAAACCCCAATAGATAGTAAACTGAATTTTATAACAGCCAACTGAAAATTATGACAACAGTGAACAGCAGTCTGATTTTTATAACAGCAAGGAAAAAGTAATAACTCTTCAAAATTGCATCATTCACACCATCCAAAACATGTAGGGCAACTTAGAAATATTTTAGAACCAATATTAACCAAGAAATCAGCCTTCAAACCCCAACTAGAAATTATTTAATTTAAATAAAATGACAATAGAGACACCCTTACAAAAGTAGTTGGAAATGAATGATTCCAAGCCCAAAAATGAAGTCCAAATATAGATTCCAGCTGCTAAAAATATGAGGAATGCAATGATGGCTGAGTTGGATATCGTCGTGCCCTAGAAACCACCTAACTCTTCCCCAAGGTGGGTCGCTCCCCTAGGAGAGGGGCTGAAAATCACTGTAGAATCAAACCCTAGCTGAAAATCTGCAACATCAATCTTCTTGAAGCACTTTGGAAACCCCGATGGAGAATCCTCAATGAATTGAAGAGTTTTCATTCTTCAATCAAGCAAGGAAGGTTTTTGTCCTCCTTGTTGGCCACACCAAAGGATTTTCACCCTTAAGTGGAAGTAATTGAGCAATCAGCCCAAAAACCATGCAAAGTTAATAGTAGACAAGATGATGATGCACAAATGAGCCAAGCGACCCCTTTTATACCTTGTTGTGGCGCCAAACCCAATTAGAAAGCTTCCAATTAGGACCGACCTCATAATGGATACTTTTATTTTATTTTTTTCTTTGGCTTTTCACCTTCTTAACCCAGCCAACCTGACTTTATGTAGAAAACTATTAAAGAAGAATGCAATGCAAACGAAAATAACTGGAAAAGATGATGATTACTTCACTTGTTCATTTCCTTCTTATGCAAACGGGAAGTGCAATGGGCTCAAAGTCTCCAAATCAAACTATCTTGGAAAAGGGGACATTACATCTCCTTGTCTATGCTCTAAATCCAAAATATTATAGCAATGAAATACTTGGGTTACTTAATAAGCAACCACCATATGATGACCAAAAAGTTGCAAATAGAACTAGGGTAGTATTTAGGAGGTTTTTTCCCAATCCATTTGTAGTTAGTATGATCCAAAAATGAAATGGGAATGTTTGTAGCTTCAAAAGGTAGCATGAGAGAAATTGAGGCTCTTTGTGACAAGTACAACATGACTCCAATCAAGTGGTAGTATGTACATGGCCATGATGCCAAGTACCTACAACCTACTACCATTAAAATTCTATCACGGTATATAATTAAATCAAAAATTGTTATTTATCAAGCAAAATTTAAACTATTAACATATATTTTTATACATTGTTACTAATTTGAAATTTCCAACTACTTTTTTTGTAATAGGTGGCTAGTAATTCTTTAACAGAGGAATTGGAGTACATATGCCTTCATCCACTCAACTAAACGAAACAAGTTGGCATCCAAGAAGGTTGATGATTTGATATTTGTGAATTCCAATTTGCGCTTCCCATCGCACAAGACTAAGGACTATATTAGAGGGCCTAACAAACTTTGGGATATTCATCCAAAGACTACTAACTTGGATGCTTCAAACTACTCTCACCCAACTTTCACTACTTGATATTGATGATGACAATCAAGGGAGTTCTACACAAGAGAGTGGAGAGTGGAGCTAGTGGGAGTGGCATTCATGGAGCTGCTGATTTTGAGAAAAATCTAGATGATTTATTCTAGAATCTAGATTATAATCATGTACATGTGAAATTTTAAGCATGTTGAATGTTTTGAACTTTCATGAATACTATATATTTTAAGTGTTTTATCTTTTATGGACTAAAAATGAGTATTATGTATTTTTTACATATATTTACCTTTCTTATAATACATTGTACAGACATTTCCATGTCATTTTGTACCCATTTCCCTTTCCCAATAACCTTGTGTAATACTAACTTACCAAGTATCTTTGAAATACTGATTTGAGGCTATCTTTGAGGTTATTGGTTTAGGGCCCATTGAGTTTCTATGTTGTGGTATCTTTGGGATTCGGGCTGGGCATATATTGTGTACTGTTGATATGGGCCTACCCTATATTGCCATTGGAATGATAATAACATTGGCATATGTGACATTAGCTCAATCTATCCTCGTAAATGATCGGGGTCGATAAATGTCAACAACATATACTAGGGTGCATACTTCATTATTCCTCTAGTTTTAATTTATTCTCTTCTTTATCACAAGTAGCTTTGGTGCCTCGGAACCATCATATCTTCCAATTGAAACCATCATATCTTCATGTTTATTGCATCTTTAATGCTTGAGTGGAGTTTAATTATCTTGTTTGATCTTGATATCTATTCCGACATGTTATTAAAGCCGATAGCTTCCAGGCCTTTGATCCTATATCTTGCTTGAGGTGTGTGTGAAGGCTTGCTTAGCACTAGAAGATTGTATTAGTGTTTGTGCCTCTTGTTCAAAGGTGTATGAGTTTAGTTTCTTTCTTAAACTTCTATTAGGGTTTAAGGAGTTCAATGAGCATTCACCATTTTCTTCTCCACCTTGTGGTTTAGCCAAATTTCTTCGTGTTGGTGATCAGTACATGTGTGGAGACATTGTGGTGCAAAAAGAAGTACCCAACTCTTCTTTTTTGCACAAGTTATTGCCAAATTAAAGTTTTCTTCCACAAAGCCCTGATAATTTTGTGCATCATGCAAAATTTTCCAAAAAAATTCACCGTTGTTAAGTTCATCTTAAGAGTTTACCTAAATGTATTCATTTGCAAAATCTCAGCATCATATGAAAAAAATTATAAACAAAACAATGTTTCTCTCTCCTAGAGCAAAATCTAAAATCAGGTATTTTCCACTTCTACATTTATCAAGTGTATTTTTCAAAAAAAACAATAGATTCAGCCTATATAAAAAATTACGTAATTTGTTTTTAACTATTAAGAGGTCCTGGCATGGCCAAAATCTAGTGTTTTTTTTGGAAAAAAATTGCAAAATTCAGAAAGTTTTTTTGGCAACTTCAGATCTATCCTCAAAATACAGCTACAGTTACAGGAGTTGTAATGCTCAATGGCTACAATTTCAATGACTGTGAAGAGGATATGATGATTTTGTTGAAGTTGAGACAATTGTGGCATATGTTATGATTTTGTTGAAGACGAGACAATTGTGACACATCAGCGACGCATTGAGAAGCAACCTACAAATAAAAAGGAGAAAGAGGAGAGGCTAAACAGGGAAAATGAAGTTGGTGAGCTTATTGTTAGTCACATCTTCGATCAGTTGTGGTCTAATACTGAGCATTTGTAGTTGCCTAAAACTATGTGGGACGCTCTTGAGAAGTTGTCTAGTAAACCAAATGAGGATATCCACCCTATGAAATATAAGGTTGAGGAGATTGCTTCGTTACATGAAGATGATGTCGAGCAATCTGATGATATCATATTGCTTCAATAACAGATGGCTGAAATGGAAAAGGAGGACCTGAATCTCAGATTTTTAAAAGTATCCTGTGAAGGAAGTTGAGGGTTTCGAAAATAATCAGCTGCTCGTGGTGGTGATTCTCACGTTCATGGAGCTACTTGTTCTTCTTATCATGATGATCCTTTGGCTAATGCTTATAAGGAGGCTTCTCTTGGTGGATTTGAGAAGCACATTAGGGGCATTGGTTTAAACATACTCAAAAAATGGGGTGTAGAGATGGTAGAGATGGTAGACTTGGAAAATAAAGACTGCAACTTGTCGATCTTATTGAGCCCTTTATTAGACATATGAGAGAGGCCTTGGCTATCTTTGGATGATTTCTAAGGAGGATGGTGATCCCTCTACTTTTGATGAGCAGCACTTTGAGCATTAACCAATGGTTAATTCCTCTCAACCAAAAGATTCAGTATATGGACCTTCACCAGATTCAGTATATGGGCATCCCATGCATAGAACCTATGTACAAAGCCCCATATAACTAGACAGGGAGGAAAGACCAGATTCGTCAGGGATTTATGTGGTCAGTGGAGAGATGATCTTTTGGGCAGGAGATTATTTGGATTCACTTGATAAGCACGATAGGCTCTCTGTTCTAGTGATATTTTTCTACCAGCCTAATTTTTTTGCTTGGGCTCAGATTTTGCCATGATTTTCACTATTATTTTGACTTCATTTCTGCCTTATCGTATGTATTTCAATCGTCAACATGAGAGTTGGACATTCTTGATGATTGATTAGAGGTATGTACTTTTATTGCCTACAAGACAGATGGGCATACTTGATTGATTGGAAGCCTCTACTTCTTTGCCCACTCGGCGTGTGTTTATGGTACCTTTCCATTGCCTGCATGAGAATTTGGCATATTTGATGATTGGAGTAGCTATGCGTGAGTGAACTTCCTCTTCATTTTGTGGATAAGAGTGGACATGAAACTGAATTTGTTTCTGATCGTGGCGGACTCCATTCCTTTTATGGTCTTGAATCCTTGATAGACTTGATTTGGGTTCTTGGCCTTTTGTTGCACATTTATCTGATGGTCAAATGGAAAAAGCGCTGTTGAAAATGTTGGGACAAAGATGGAAGCGAACATTTATGACAAGGAGAAGATTTTGAAGACGTCACAAAAATCTCTGTTTGGTTACAATTGAACTTTTGGGTGCTGCTGATTATTATATAAGAAGAAGAAGAAGAACTTTTAACGCCACGAGACAACCAAAAACAGTTTATGGACCAGCAGATCTTGCTATAGATCTTTCTGGCATTCAGATCTTCTGTTGGTGAGTTTGATAATCAGCACCCATGTTTTTTTCAACCATATTCTCCCTGAAAATATCCTATTGATGATTAAAAGATACAGATAATACCTCTCTAAATAAGAGGATATGTGGATAAGAAATCGCCCAACAATTCAACATGTCCAGGTCAAGTTGTAGCAGTTATTAATGTTACCTTGGCTATGCCTTCTCCAATGGCCTTCTCATAAATGATGTCGAGGAAGGGAGGACCATCGTCGCAGGCAGTTAAGAGTTTCCAGGAAGCCAATTGCGCGGAGACTTCACCGTGCACTTTCGCATAATTGTTCTCCGTCTTCTTCACCTGCGACGAAGATGTAGCCAGATGGTGCACTCCACCATCACCCACACCCAATTCCTGAGACTGAGTAGGCCTTAAATGCATTGACAGCATCGCCACTCTTCCAACAGCCTTGGCATCCATCGCCATTATCCACTCTCACAGTCTCTAACTCCTCCACTTCAAACTTTCCTAACCTCATTCAACCGAATATATATTTTTGACGTTTTGTGGTGTCCTCGAATCCAATGGGATAGACGGAGGAATACCGTCAAAGCGAATAAACAACGCCGAGTGACCCAATAGTCGAGACGCCTCTCTACAAAATTTTATTTACTAGCAATTGCACATGAGTTGCAAATTACACCGGAGAGGATAACAATGGTAAATTTGTTGAAATTGTAATTTTGAGTGAAATATATTTTATCGTAAAAGATGTCCATACCCTGCTCCAAAACTCTTATCTTGCCACCACCTAGAGATTAAGTAGAGTAAATGTTTCAGGCATGCTTTAGATAAATTCCAAGTGAACCAATGTTTTGTTCATCTATATTTTTTTGGTTTAATGAAACAGGAAGAGGAGATAATCAAGTTTTTCTTTAGCTTCCAAAATCTACACCTAACAAATCCGCATCAAGTACAACAATGAATGAAGAAAACAAAGATTAACATCTGATAGAACTAAACAAAGCTTGCAACAAGAAATAATGTAGAGAATATCATGATATTTTTATAATTAATTTGATCTCGGGTCAATTAACTTGTAAATGTAAGTTGACACCAAAACACCAAATCAGGGTACTTGACAAAGCACTTACAAATTTTCATGACATATGATAACCTCTCTTAAGCATAGGTTTTTAGACTTGCATGACATAGACATGCCAATCACAGAAATTATCTATGAACTTGTTCATCATATTAATATTAATTACACCCTATAGTTGTGGGATCCAATCAACCATACAAGGAAAAGTTGGAGAATTCTTGATAATAATAAGCATGGTAGATACAAGCAATGATCGCTTTTATTTTTTTCCAAGAGACGCTAAGTTGTTGATGTGTCCAATTCGAAGGGTAGGTGGGGGTAGATTTGAGACCTCAATGTGCGATGTCAGCTTTACCACTTGGTTCGACTTATGCCAACTCGTGCAAGTGCAAGATAGTATGAGTAGTCGCTTGCATTTTTTATTTTCGATTGGATTGAATCTAAACGTTCGTTGCGTTTTTTTGGTTTATACCAGTGATTTTTTCAATACGAAGGAAAGGAGGAGCTGTGAGACATTCCTACCCGATACTAAACAAAGCTTACTGAATGTCACTTACGTTAATTTGATCTCGGTCGAATGAATCCAAAGTAGTATGCAAATGACCATCAAAAGCGAATCAAGAAAATAGAGATTGCAGATAAAAGGGGAAGAATACAATGTAGGCGATAAATAACAATTGCGTCTTGTTGATTGAAAATAATGCACCTTAATCGGTTGTCTCGCACCCCGTTCACACCTTCCTTATGATGTGTGATGCATTTGATCTCGCCCTATATAAATCGCATTTACGTCCGACACGCCTAATCCATTCAAGCCCCCGAGTCCCCCGATGTGTCATTGGAAGGAAGAAGTTATGTTAAAATGGCACTGGAAAGGCTAAAGTTTTAAAGTTTTAAGCGGTGGTGAATTTAATTATTTTCTTACACAATTCCATTTATAAGGATGATGAGAAAGAGCCTAAATCTATCGTTGAGTGTGTGTTATTCATTCATCTAATAATTCTTTGGAGTGACAACGAAGAATACAAAGGAAGGTGAAGAGATGTGAAATTTTATATAAATGCAACAAGAGATGGCAAAACCAAAAGGCAATTGACCAAATTAATATGCCAATTATTGCACAATAAATAGATGTCATTGAAAGTAAAATATGTATAATATGAAATTTTTATGTGAAAGACCGATAAACTAAAATATCACAAATGAGAGTCCACCTTTCAACAAAATTATAGAGAGAGATTCTGAAAAAAATACGGTGCGAAAAGAGAGATACCTTTTACCTTGTATGCCTAACTCTCACGTATGTTCTCATATGTGAATAAATTTGACTTTTTCAAAACATTTTCTTGAAATGATGTGTGGCACGAGAGGATGGCGTATGCGGTGGTGTCACGGCCACGCAGCGCTAGGCTTGATTTTGCTAGGGGCATGTGCTAACGTAAGTGATCGTTAGGTAGAGCCCCTTTTACCATAAGAGACACCTTCAAAAACGATGACGATCATCAATAGGAGAAGGAAAATTAGTATAGCATTGTTAAGACGACAAATGTACTAAGCCTTACGATCCGACATCACTTATTGATATTTCATAAAGCGAACTTCGCTGAATACCGCCTTGATGTGTGTCAAAGAACGTATATAATTGCGTGGAATGTGCGTAACTACCACTTTTTATTATCTCGAAAAGCCACATGCAACTTCCTCTTCACAGGTGTATAATTTTCTCCCACAATACCTCGTAAATTTCTGTTTTTCAAGAATAGTAATGCCTTCCACAACACCATTCCAGACGACATGGAAGAACAGTTGTTACTAAACTGCAATGGCTTCGAGGCCGAGGAAGTCTCAGCGTAGACATGAGCCGCGGTGATGGAGTTATAGCGGTGGCTATGATGCTTCTCTGCTTTCGGCTTTCTCGGATGTTTACATTCCCAATGGGCCTTGAGATGGAGCTTGGCTTCGGTTATTGCGACAGAAGCCATGGAAAGCTTGGAATTCAAGATATTTGTGGTGACGAACGCACTAAGTTTTTTCTTGTCAATGGGGGTGGTGTTGGTGTTGTTACAAGCTATGGTCATCGAAAATATTACTTACAGTCATATGAATATGAAGAAGGTGATGAAGATGTGCAAAATAGTCGCACACATCGCATAGTATCTCGCGACATTGCCTTCGTTTACTGCTTCATATGTGCGATGACATTCACCAGGCATCCCTAATATGTATATTGTCATTGCGTGGATAAGAAAGAAAAATATACTTACAAGATTAAAGTATATCTTTAGGCGAATAGCTTATGGAGTGAGTACATGCTCTAAAGCAAGATATAAAAGTTGGTTACGATTGTCACAACCTAGCGTAAATAGAGTTGCGGTGGTGAATGGCGCATCTTCAAATTCTGCCACTACCGAAGAAATGCAGGCTTTCTCTACTGACTATTGTGGGGATCCATCAAGGAAGCCGGTTGCTCCACCTGGTTGTGAGCTTTAGCGGTTGTTTGCAATTGGCTTTGCTGTGACAAAACAGGGCATGGCTGCAGAGGAGGGGAAAATCACACAGCTTATGCAA